>BSBM01000863.1:14470000-14538362 GCA_027924585.1 Larix kaempferi | reverse complement strand
ATTGGCTTATATATATTTATCACTTTAGTAATGTATATCGAACATTTTTATATTATGTCATATTTTCATGTTAAATAAAATAAATTGAATGAGTTGAGTGTAATGTCATGTAATACCATTATTACATTCCAATCATAATACTGTCGTTTTTGTTTGAGTTCGATAGTGTCATTGGGAATATTGTAATGTAAAGAATGAATACAATCAAACCAATTTTCTTTTCAGTGTATTTTATAATATGCCTTATTTAAAATATATTTTAAAATGTATTATGTATAAATTAGTAAAATTATTTTAAAGAAATAGAATTTTTATTTTCTGCATTATTGAAATTGAAAATTTTAACGTACATATAATGAATGGTGAAATAGTAGTATCAAATAGTTGCTAATGTATATGGAGAACTTAAATATTATTGTCATGTAATACTGCTTGATTGTGTCATAAGAGCAATTTTAAAGTAAAGAATAAATGCAGTAAAACCAATTTACTTTTGATTTTATTTTATAATAGACCTTATTTAAAATATATTAAAAAATGTATCATGCATAAATTAGTAAAAGTATTTAAAATTTATTTATTTATTTTTTCGTGTTATTGAAATGGAATATTTTTAAATTAAAGATAAAATGCAAAAATTTAATATTGCATTGAGTTTAACATCACCATATTTCAAGTATGACAAATATGTACTGAGGCAATCCCACATCAACCAACACATAACTATTACAAACTCTATTAAAAAATTCGTTATTTGGAATTATAAAACATGTCTAAGAAGAGAAGTTAAAAATTTGAAATTAAAATTCAGACTTTGAAACAAGTTAACATCCTTATTTCAAATATAACATCATCACTATCAAAATTAATATACACGAAAACTCTGAGACATATTTAATTGCAACATCCATGACATATACAAAACCAATTAACATCAACCCCATGGTGTCGACAAATATGTTCAATTTGGAAAAGTGATGCCCTGAGTGTAGAAAAGAAATGAAGTGTATAATTGAAAAGGTGACATCTAGATGCAATCACGTCTGCGATAGAATTATGTTAATATTGAATAAATTCCATGTGTTTCCTTATCTCATTAGAAGCCCAACGAAATTTAGACGAAGATCCATTTTCAATGACTCTGCATGAAGAAACCAATGTAGTATGAAAATATTATTCATTAATTGTACTTTTTATAATGAACTGAAAATGGATAAAGCAATCATTAACGATAATAGAAGAAATAAATGTAAACATACCTGTATCTTCTAAATCTTTCACGATAATCAAAATCACAACCTGATCTATGACAAATGCAACACCAGTTAACATCAATGCTAACAGAATGGCCCCTTTGTCGTTGCAACCATTCTCTACGAATCTTTCGAACAGCCTCTCTTTGACAAAGATGTAAGAAATTTTCAAGTATTTCCTTCATCTTTGATAAGAAGAGAAGGAGATCATCAAATAGATGGCATTCAAATCCATTTTTCCTACTGATCTTGTTTTTAAAGTACATGATGAAGCTTTGATGCTGCTTTATTTCATCTAAAGTAGAGGAAAATTTCGAAACATATGCATTTTCCATAACTGTACAGGTAAACATATTTTTTTGGGTTATAGTATATTTAACAAAGTAAAAAATTTCTACAAACAAGCATTCAACATGTTTAATATGAATGAATCATCCAAGTTTCATAACCTACAAATAAGCAACTACAACAATACTGATATGTAAACATTCAACATGTTTAATATGAATGAATCATCCAAGTTTCATAACTTACAAATAAGCAAATACAACAATACAGATATGTAAATATAATTTTAGAGTAAATATAATTTTAGAGGATCTGGCATCAATAATGTGCAAAATGAAGATATGTAAAAAAACATTGAATATGAAATAAGATGTACATTTCATTAAAGTAATAGTTAGGCAAAAACAGAGGAAACAAAGGTATTACAAAAGATATGAAAAGATAAAAATAGGAATAGTAACTTGAAACGATGAATGCATATTTATTTAAAGGATGTCACAATGACAATGATTTCAAGCGCTACTCTTCTTTCTTCCTTATCGTTACAAATGCACCATTTTTCATCTTCAAATAACGCTCAAAAGAGAAAGGCGGTGATATGCGCAAGCCATCTATTGATCTAACTCTTGATATGGCTGTGAAGGTCAGGCCTTGCCTCTCTGTGCTCCCAATATCAATTGTGGCTCGTTCTAAAGTCAAACCCTGTGATTTGTGAATAGTAAGGGCCCATGCCATCTTTAGTGGAATTTGCTTACGATTTCCTCTAATAACAGGTGTTATTGGTACAACTTTTGGATTATTTATATCAAATGGAGCACCAATGTACTTATTGAAAAGAACAGTAGTGTACATTGGAAGGAGAGGAGGTTTTGTGCCAGGCATATAGAAAATGTTTTGAATGCAACCTAGTGCACCATTCACTAATCCAGCTTCAACCCACAAGTTACATGTCAACATGACACGCTGACCTGGACATAAGAGGACTTCACGGTCTAATTGGTCATCGTCGGCAACATCAATTTCCTTGCGCCTTGTATGCTCAGCAACACATCGTGCAATTGGAGAATTTAAAGATTTCAACATGATCCTATTATGTAGGGTGACCAAATTATTTGTTGCAAACAAATGAATTTTTGAATCAAATAAACTCCTTTCTGTTGGATCTAACTTGGAAACAACCCGCGACATAAGAAGATCCCAATCATCAAGAAGCGGTTCTGCATTTCTTATGTTAGTTAACAGTCTCCGAAAAGATGTTTGTCTAGGATCATCACCTTTCTGTCGAAATACTGTATCCAAAGTGACAACAATATTGAATCTTTTCCACAAAACTTTCCCCGCTGTATTACCTGCATACAAAGGCTTATCTTTGACAGGAGGCAATTGACAAATGTCACCAACAAGAATGATCGATCTACCACCAAAAGGAATAGATTTATTCTCAGGAAATGCTTCTCGCAATCGAGAATCTATCTGCATGATAAACCTTGATCCTATGAAGCTCATTTCATCAATCAAAATGTAACGAATATCCCTCATTTCTTCTTGAAATATTGCTAGAGATTGGCCTTGCAGTGCTTTCATATCTTTGATAGGGATTTTTAAAGCTGAGTGTATTGTCTTTGCATGAATATTAAAAGCAGCTACTCCTGTTGGAGCAAGCAAAAGCAATGGACTTTTTCCAGTAGATGTTGAAGCAGAAAGAGCATGAGAAATACAATGAATAAGGTAAGACTTTCCAGTGCCAGTAGTTCCTTGAATAATCATTTGGAGAGGTTCACAATTTCCATATTCAACTGAATGCCGTAAAATTATGTCAAAAGCAAGTCTTTGTTTTGCTGAGAGGGAAGAGGGAGAGGAAAATGTATTATCATAACGGTCACCAACAATACCCCTTGATTGAGCATTCCTTATAAATTCCACGACCTCTTCTGCAATAGGATTTGAAGTTGTTATTTCCTCCCAATTAAAAGACAAATCAAAGTCCCTTCTGCCAAGAGTTTGAAGGTCAGAAGCCTCGACATTGTTTGGAGGAACCAGTCGAGATAAAATGTGCCATTCTTCAAATTCATCATCATCATTGACTGCTTGCCCATGGGAATCCTCTTCTTCTTCTTCAACATGATCAGATGGAAAAGGGTGCCGATTAACATGCCATGCTCGATATCGAAAATTCCTCCAATTTTCAATGACCATTTCAGTTGAAGCACCTATATCTATGGAGATGTTGCGGAACGGCTTGTACAAAAGTATCTCAGTGAAGCAGAAGGTTTCAAACTCATCTGAATCCTCACTAGGAGTGGAGTAAAATCTTGGCCAAACTCGAACAATGGTATGCACATCCCTAGGTTTCCACTGATCATTCTTACGTTGGGCATCAAAGGACCAAGATCTTGCTGTTTCTATCATCGACAAATGTTCAATAAAATTTGGTCGTTGTTGATATATATGAACAAATGTGTTCTGAGATGAACATTGAAGACCATTTGTAGAAATTTTCTGGAATACCTTCTTACCAACAGGTAGGGAAAAAAACTTTCGACTAAAAATCAGAAGAGGTAGCTTTAGCAACATATGGCATGTTTCTTGAGCTCCAATGTCACGCTCAACAATCGTCTCAGCAAGGAATCTTTTGTATGCACACAAAGCTGGATCTTCAGAGACAGATGAATCTGTAATTCTTGTCAACATGTCTTGATAACTTTCAGACCTCTTTTCTGACTTCGAAGCATATTTACCAATATAGTTCGTTACAGCATGTGTACAAAGCACAGGTTGACAATCAACATTAGCATGCCACACTGCAAGAAGATCAACATTATGAACATTAGCCCTATCATCATTACGTGCAGGCTCATATTTTTTTCGACCTTTCTCATCTATGAATAATCTAGATTCATTGCGAACCTCCCATGGGGCATTGTAGCGATAGGTGAGTATAGACCCCTTTTTTCTCAAACAAGAATCTAAACTGCACTTTGTATGTCGTTGGACACGATTCAATAAGTGTTCGTAATCATCTGAAGGATTGGAAGAGAAAATTTGTCTCGTGTTCAACAAGCAAGGATCATCATTTATGCTTCGAGGAACGAATATGTTCCTTTGGTGAGCATCACATGGATTCCATGCAGTTACATATCTATTGAAGAAAATCGTCGCATCATCCACAGCAGACGGGTTCGACCAATCTAACAAATCCATGTTAGGTGCCCCTTCTAGCCATAGGAAACCATGCACATGGGCCAAGCCTCTATGTTTCCATTCATACCTAAACAAAGAAAATATATTTGAAATGGTGCATTTAATTTCAAGTCGATCTATATAAGATAAAAGTAACAAAACAGACCTGTACTAGAAATCTTTTGCTCCAATATGTTTTTGGATGACTTCTTCGCGAAAGATAGTAAACCTTTGGTGCATAAACATTGCCACAATATGGGGGTATTGGATAACATTTTGAATTCTTCTATGGTGTTCATTTAAGGAATCCGAGTGTGTGTTTCTTGGCATCAAATTATGTAAGTCATGCCACTTTGTGTCAACCGCACTCAAAGTAAAAAACAATGTTGGACAACCCAACTGAGTGATCATATCAGTGAGTTCAGAACGACACTTTGTCCAATACGACCTTGTACCTCTGAGGGTAGAACCAAAACGCATGAGATGCTCAACCAACTTATTGTTTGGCAAATCATTTAGTTTTTGACACAAGTCATGAATTGTTATAGGTGCATTGTCATCTATATTCTTATGTACAAATACTGCAACAGTTGCTTGGCTACGATGACGCATAATCATGTTTAGCAAGAAATAACGGAAGCGTGGATGGCTTCCAAATCTTTGATCAAAGTATCTGAGTAGATGCAATGCATATTCATGGAGGAGAATGTCGCAAACCTGTGGATGCAACCAATCAGCATCACCATTTGGGTACAAAGTAGGGAATGCCATGTCAAATAAACCCTCTGTGTTGTATTCATTAACTGGATACAAACCAATATCTGGCCAGTCTAATGGCTGCGGAGGTCCTGCATTATCATTTTCAATAAACGCTCTTATTTCCTCAACTTCTGTTCGTGCATTTGGTTGTCGAACAACAAATGAAGAAGGATGAGAGTGTAAATGAACAGTGTCGAACCCTTGAATGTCCTCATCATTATTGGCAATTTCTTCAATTTTACTATCAACAAATCGAAGCCTGTCGGACACATCAGTTGGTCTTTCAGGAAGAGAAGCAACTGATTCCATGTCGATTTCAACATCCCTATAGTATTTGTCCATTGCAATTTTGTACTGCAATGCATCCATCACACGTGATTTTTTCACATAACAGTCATAATAGTTACCTTTTGCATTATGTCTCCTCACAATTATGATGTCAAGGTCTTCAACACGTCGTGTAAGCCTTTTTGCAATAGTTGAAATATCTTGTGGAAAGCTAATAGTGTGGCCACTATATTTATATTGCCCACCACGAGCATGTGTCACTTGCAATATTGGATTAACTCGTGCTATTAACATTTCTTCTACTTGGGTAAGTACTCTTAGAACATGAGGTTGTTCACCCGGATCCATGTTATTCCAATGAGAGAAACGATGGGAACCTCGTTCACCCTTACACCTTTTACAAATAGGACCATCAGATTGTCTGCTAACTTGTATTCCGGGATAAGATTCACGACAAACATAGCACATTGTCATAGTAGACAAGACATCAATCCTTTGTCGAAATTTTTTATGAACTGCAATCATGTTGCTATCAAAACGATGGAGAACATGTTCATTTTCTCCATGCGTACGAAATATAGGCATAGTGGCATGCGGAGGAGGAATGGTTGCAGAAGCACGAAAATTTCTTTTTCTAAAACTTGTGGATGGAATTTCTCGAAGTTGATTGCATTGTATGGTCTCCTGGAAACACAATACAATAAGAGTCATGAATGGAAAAATTAAAAGTGTACATAATAATAAGTAGAGACGTAAAACAAATATGAAATATTGTCGATATAAAATTTACATTTTCTTGCCAATTCGAGGCTCTAGGTTGAAGTGGAGGACAGTAATATGATGGTCCTGGTTCACTTGGAACATTCATTGCTCGATGAGATTGCACTCTGTCATTAACTGAATTACATTCAACAGTTGCCTACTTGCAAGGATAAATTATAAAAAGGTAAGAAATTTTAGCAAATCATTAAGAATGATCAAGTATTTCAATAATATTGAATATGGATGTTGTGTTTAATACCTTTGTCATTCCGAGCGAAATAGTATGAGGGATAACCGATGTAGTTCGTTGGAGAACAACATGTTCATCTCGAGGTTGCAGTGGAGGACGGTAATAAGATGGTCCTGGTTCACTTCGAACATTCATTGTTCGATGAGATTGCACTCCGTCATTAACTGAATTACATTGAATAGTTCCCTGCTTGCAATGATAAATCAGGAAAGGCACAATTTTCTAGCAAATTGTTAACAATTATCAACTATTTCAATAATATTCAATATGGATGTTGTGTTTAATACCTTTGTCGTTCCAAGCGAAATAGTATGAGGGATAACTGATTCAGTTCGTTGGAGAACAACATGTTCATCTCGAGCTTGAAAAATACCATTCGTATCTCCAAGCATATTGCTATCACCCACAACTGGAGATGGAGGTATTTGCTGAGGAACATCAATATGTTCAGTGTGCATGTTTTGCAACACATGTACATGCTCACATGCATCATTTGCATCGATGGAAGAGTGAGAAATATGGTTTGTATCTACATTATGTGAACGATCATCTTCCAGAACACGAGATGTTTCACGGAGAAAAATATTGTTGTTAGGAGACTGTGGAAGAATAGGAATAGGAAATGTTATTTGCATTATATGAGCTAAACTCCGATACTTACGGCTATCGGGAAATTCATTTTCAATTGTAACACCATCCCTACTTCTACGATATTGAACCCTTCGTCGTTCATTTATTGCGTCTTTATTTTGATGATACCGTAAACGCTGACGTTCATTTTCTCTTTCACGTGACGTTGGAGACAGAGTGCGTTTCCTATTACGTTTACTTGTCCCTTCAGATGACATTTCTACATATCAAGAGAGGAACAAATATTATACGATAATGTGAAGATGACCATAAAATAAAACTATATGAATGTATTTCATACTAATTTGTAGAAATCCAATTAGACACATGTTAAAGAAAAGCATAGATGAAAAGGCATCGGAAACACATTTAAAAATGTGTTTTGAAAATATAGATGCATATCAGAAAATTGGGATAATAGAACAAGCATATTGGCAAGCACACAGTGAATGGAGAATATATTTTATTCCATAAAACAAAATGTGTATAAATGGTTATTACATGTAAAAAATTGTTGACCACTTGAATGTGGTCTACCATCCTAAGTTATGATATCTTCACTCAATGGTGGAATTTGCTCAATAGAATCTGTGTTCGGAACAAGCGGAAAAATACTTCCATTTTCAATGAAATCATTGAAGTTGTCAAGCAATGGGAAGGGAGAGCCAACAATCTCCAGCATTGATACATTATAAATACTTATTGGGATACAGAGGTAACTTGTCAGATGATATAATAGGAAGGGAATTTGAGCATTCTTTCCAAAAAGAACTACCCCATTCACTGTTTGTAATGGAAGATATCCAAAGCATTTTCTATTTATATCCATAGAAATGTGATGCAACAGGTTCCATCTGAATCCCCAATCGTCCTCAAAATTGTCCTCTGTCCATTGAGAACATGGTTGACCAAATTGAAAATTTTCTACTTCTTGAATAGTCCAAACTGATGTTGAACCATTAAAGAGAATGCAGATAAGTTGATTGTTGTATGTCGCAAGTGACATACATTGTATGTCAGTGATCGGAACAAATGAAAAACCCCAATCATTTTGAAATACATCCAACCAATAGATAGTGTATCCATATTTAGGGTACTCTTCATATTCTGTGTCTATATACAACCAATAGAATTTATTTTCGTAGAACACTGCATGCTTAGGCGGTGTAACGCCACCGTAAGGAATATTTGCCCTCCTCCAGCAAGTGTCAAGGCTGCTACACATGTAAAACTTAGATGGAACTCTGTGAGAAATATGTTTTAGAACAATCCATTCATATTTTTGAGAACCTATTTTTTCCACCAAGGTGAAGAAACCTCCATCGCCAACCCATATAGATCCTAGTTTCTTAAATTCCCTTGTAAATGGATTGACAACAAAATATGTTTTTGAAAATGGGCATCCAGTCGGTGAAGAAAACAAAATCATGGACCCAACTGTGCACTCAATTTCGTATCTTGATTTTATAAATGGAAGAATAATACGAGATATGCAACCCTTTTCACTTAGGTAGGCAACATTGAACGGATTTTCTCCATAGTTGAACACGGGAACCAGAAATCCAAATTTATTCTCTGAGAACCGATTGCATGTCGATAGAAAAGAAGGGTTCCGGAGAAGAACATCCCAATGCTTAGAAACAAGTCTAAACCGAACTAAGATGGAGAAAGGAATCCATTGCAATACCATCTCTATTATTTCAGAGGGAAGCTTAGACCAAATAAATGGATCCATATCGAAGAACGGAACTGCCTACCACAAAAAAAATCAGAAATCATCAATGGAAACAATAAATATTTTAAATGTTGTAATGTCAATATGTTCATGTAAATATATTGCAATTTAAATATGAAAATTTTGTAATACATATTAAATGTTATAATGTCAACGGACCTTATCATTTACACAAAATTAAATTAATAAAAAATCTGCAACCATATATTTATTGTCTCATCAGTAAACAATAATTTAATTGCAGACAAAAATATGCTCCCATTAATAAGTATTGAATAAGTGAAGAACAACCACATAAATCAAACATAGATCAACCGCGAAGGGGAATGTCATATGCAAAGTCAATGCTTGGGATCAGCGGGAAAAAATTCCCATCAAGAATGAAGTCACTACAAGTATGGTCTTTGGGCATGGAAATACGATTTTGTTCAGACATTGTCAAGTCATCAACTCCAACAAGTGTTGTCATTTGACTTGTCAAATCATAATACAACAAAGGTATCTAGGCAAAGTTGCACATAAGTACAATGTTCCCAATTGTACGGAATGGAAGATATCCATTGCACTTCTTATTTATATCTGTAGTGAGGTCTTTGAGGAGTGTCCAGCTCATTCCACAACCATCTTCCCAATATTCATTCGACCGTGTAGGAGGCCGCACACCATGTTCAAAATCGGGCATTATATCACCAGACCACACAAGAGTGAAACGATGATGTACAATCCACAATAATCGATTTTGATGAAGCGCAAGACACATAGATCCCTTACCAAATTCACGATAGACAAAATGAATAACCCACTTATTTTTCTCTATATCAAGGGAATATAGCTTGTTTTTAATTCTTGGGCTTCCATCAGATATAAACATCTCAACATGCAACCAGTATATTTTTCCCTCATAAAAGATGCCATCCCTAGGAGGTATGGGCTCTGCATTAGATAAGTCTATATCTTTCCAGGTCCTGTTAATACTGCTGCACATACTATATTTTGACCCCTGTCTCTCAAAAGCATGTTTTATGTGTATCCAATCATATTTTGCTTCACCAATGTTTCTGAAGATGGTGAAGAAGCCCCAATCGCCAATTTCAATAGAGCCTATAAAGGTGCATACTTTGGTGAAAGGGTTCAATACAAAATATTGTTTACAAACAGGATTTGGATCAGGGATAGATAACAGAAGAAGGCAACCACATGAACCTTCAAGGGTATATAATGTGCTTGGGAATGGGATACAAAGACGTGATATTACACCTTTGTTATTAATGTACGGACACATAGCTTCAGCTTGATATAGATTGCATTCCTCAATGAATAAACCAATCTCTTCCCTATGTTTCATGTGCCATCTCCCAACAAGATTGTTGCATATAGTTTCATTCCACATCTTAGATATTGATTTGAAGCGAAATAATGTAGACAGTGGAAGCCATAAAAATATCATTTGAAGTAGCTCAACCGATAGAAATCTCCATGTAGAAGGATCCATTGCAGTATCTATTGTACTACAGATTAGGAAAAACCAACAAATACAAAAAAAGTCAATAATAGCTATATATTGAATATTTTGAAGCAGTAATTGTATATAACAAAATACAGAAAAAATGTATTTAGAAAAGAAATTTGTATGAATGTTTATGTCCTAATGTTGATAATGTTTACCGATTATCGTAATGTTTATTATTTAATGGTTATCCTAATGTTGATAATGTTTACCGATTATCGTAATGTTTATTATTTAATGGTTATCCTAATGTTTAATATTTAATGGTTACCCAAATGTTTATTATTTAATGGTTATCGTAATGTTTATTATTTAATGGTTAACTCTTTTCTTGATAATATTTAATGGTTACCCAAATGTTTATTATTTAATGATTATCGTAATGTTTATTATTTAATGGTTATCCTAATGTTGATAATGTTTACCGATTATCGTAATGTTTATTATTTAATGGTTATCCTAATGTTTATTATTTAATGGTTACCCTAATGTTTATTATTTAATGATTATCGTAATGTTTATTATTTAATGGTTATCCTAATGTTGATAATGTTTACTGATTATTGTAATGTGTATTATTTAATGGCTATCCTAATGTTTATTACTCAATGTATTTTTCCTAATGTTAAACTTTATATATGTTTACAATGCACTTATGTATTTTATAAAAAGTTACATAGATGTTAACCAAGTGTTTAACCTAATCTCAAACCTAATATAAAAATATGTTAAATTATCAAATATATGGTTTAGGATATTGAAGCTTAATCTGTAAACCTAATATTGAAATTTAATATGTAAACCTAATATTTAAACCTAAACTTTATTAATACTAACATATAAATTTAATGTTTAATATTAATGTTAATGTCTATCTATTAATGTGTATCTAGCGAGTTGTATATATTAAGCCATATGTATTGTTACTGTATATAATATTAATGTGTATATATAAAGCCATATTAACGCATACAGATGTGTATCTATTAATAGACAATAGGTTTAAATATTAGGTTTATTAGGTTTAATTATTAGTTTTAATAATGTATAAATGTATAAATGTTTAAATATTAGGTTTAAAAATGTATAAATGTTTATGTCATAATGTTTATAATGTTCAATGTATTATTGTTTATAATGTAAAAGTTTATCATGACATGTATTATTGTTTATTACTTAATAAAATGTATTATTGTTTAAGGTATTGATGTTTAGTACTAATTTGAGTTTTAGTATTTAATATCAATGTCTATTATTAATGTTCAACCCAATGTTTAGTATTATTATTCAACTTAATGTAAATATTAATATTAACCAAATATAACGTAATGTAAATATTACATCAACGTAATATAAATATTAATATTAACCAAATATAACCTAATATTAATATTAATATTAATAATAATCTTAATATTAATGGTAATATTAAGATTATCATAATCTTAATTTGTCATAATATTAATGATAATCTTATATTAATATCAATGGTAATATTAATATAACCTAATATTAATATAACCTAATACCTATAACCTAAAGTTCATGTAAATCTAATATTAATGATAATCTTAACTTGTCTAAGTCTAATGTTTAAACAATGTATAAAACTATAAATCCAATCAATATTAATATTAATATTAATGTAAGGTACCATTGTTTAAATGTAAATATTAATATTAATATTAATATTGTACATCAACCTAATCTCAATATTAATATTAACCAAACATAACCTAATATGAACATTATCTTGAAACAAAAGCTCTTCTTGAAGAGTAATCTACCCAATCTGCCCAATGTCCCTGCCCAATATATATATAATTCAGTTAAATTGTTTAGTGGAAACTTAAACCTAATCTACATTTTGTTTTTGAGAATGTTCTACAGGCATAGAAATAGACTTATTAAGAATCATAATTCTAAACATCAAAAGCAATCAATATGGCAATGTATAAAACTATTCAAAAAATCTTGATATGAACATTACCTTGAAATAAAAACTCTTTTTGAAGAGTAATATACCGAATATGCCCAAAGCAAATCCAACGCCAACCCTATCTTGAAATTCTAAAACAATATTTACAAAACACAAAAATGAATACCATCTACTTTAATAATGTTTAATCTCAAATATCATCATCTTTGTACTACCTTAATAATGGTTGTTCTTTGGACTACCTTAATAATGCTGTTGAAGATTGCAAACTTACATAAAAATATTACGATAATTAATCTACGAACTAAGTTCATATTCATATGAATAATTAGTTTAAATTTGTTAATCAAATTCTAAATTTAAAAATCTAAGTATGGAAATCAAAATTTTAATTTTTTAATTTTCTGAATAAAGATTTCACTCAAAAAAATCTAGCGCCATAATATCCTAATTACACAAGCCAACACCAAATTACGAAATGAAATGCACAGAAACAAAATGAAATGCACATAAACAAGAAACAAGAAGGTTTCAAGAAAAAAATCATACAGAACAATAAATTGGCTGAATCATGATTTATTTTTATATTACAAAATACTTTTCCTTAAATATAAAAAAAACTCATTCAAAGATCTTATACATAATTACTAATTTAATGTAGAAAAATTAGATAGTTATAAACAGATTTATATTATTTGAAACTGATTTATACTATTTTAACAGTAAGATGATAATATAGTAAATAATTGCTAAATGTAAAGAACTTTATACCTAGTTTTAAAAACTATGCTAACTTTATACACACTTTTAAAAATTAATTAAATAGCCACAAAACCCTAAATAATACAACCTGTAATGTCCTATCAAACTTAATAGTTGTACATGATTGATTTTCCACCGAATTAGAAGTTGTATTTAAGTTACTTCATGAATAATCAAACATGCAAAGTTCTCTAAAGGTTGAAGCAAAGCAAGTATAAATTATGTGGAAAAATAAAATCACGAAATAACTTGACATAAAATAAATCCTATTTCAAAGGATACAATTTTTTTTTAATGTTCAATAATTCAAAAAAATTCTTAAATTTATTATTTACCAATAAATAATAGTGAATGAACCAATATTTTACAAGAAATCTTAATAATTAAGATTTCTATATACTTTCAGCAAATTAACAAAAACTTAACAAATTATACTAAAAATCACACAATGGGGGCAATTGATCTACTTTAGAAATTGTAAGAATTTGATCTAATTATTTTTCTGAATTGAATATTCTATTTAGCACTTGTGATTCTAAAAAGTTATGATAACGTAATTTTGGTGTGGATGTTTTCACCGTTAATCCAAATTATATTGACTTTCTGGAATAAACTGTATTGAGATTGTTCAACTGTTCAGTGGAAACCTGGAAAACAGTCTTGGGCTTCAACACTGGAAAACAGTCTTGGGCTTTGAACTCTCTGCAGGTGATTAGAGCACTATAATGGTAAATACAGTGTCGGTCTGGGCAAAACTCAACATTGGAAGATGAGTGCGAAGCTGATTAGGGATACACATTTTACTTGGTATACATTAAAAGTTTGACAGTTATCAGAGGTAGGGTTCGGATTCGTCAGGAGCAGATTGATCAGAAAATTGTTAAATCGAACGCAAACAAAGGTAAGAATAAAGGCAAATTTGTTCTACAGTGCTTGTGAAAAAATCAGAACCCTGCAAAGATTATTATATGCATTAGAAGTTTGACACTTATCAGAGGTAGGGTTCGGATTCGTCAGGAGCAGATTGATCAGAAAATTGTTAAATCGAACGCAAACAAAGGTAAGAATAAAGGCAAATTTGTTCTACAGCGCTTGTGAAAAAATCAGAACCCTGCAAAGATTATTATATGCATTAGAAGTTTGACAGTTATCAGAGGTATGGTTCGGATTCGTTAGGAGCAGATTGATCAGAAAATTGTTAAATCGAACGCAAACAAAGGTAAGAATAAAAGCAAATTTGTTCTACAGCGCTTGTGAAAAAATTAGAACCTTGCAAAGATTATTATATGCTTTTTACAAAATTTAACTGTTTATCTGCAAGCATTATTGATATACGGATTTGAAGAGAGTTAACAACTCGTTTTCTTCAATGTTATTGAACATGTTTTGTTATTTTTATGTAAACAACTACTCTATCGAAGAGATTCTACCGGGAAATACATAGATCCAGTTTCGTGGATGTCAACCCCAGGATCCAATCACCTGCAGGTCAATGCAGGCTACGCCAACGACGGCAATACCCAGGATCTATGTCATTCCCCTGGATCTAATCTCCAGGATGTTTATGCCCATTATCCCAATTTTCTCATCAGTAGATTATCCCAAAAAAAACCTTGTAACTAAGAAGATGATAAAAACAAAATCGATCATCTGAATAATGTTAGTTGCAATACAGGAAATTCGAACAACCACACAGGTCTGTGATTACAAAAAGCAATGGTCTCTCGGTCCGATCCGTACCTATTTTTGCAGGTGGCTGTTGGTTGTTTTTGCACGCTCGGTCCGGTCGTTGTTGTTTAAGATGCACGCTGGCTCTGCACACTCGCTCTTTTGCTCCATCCTCTGGGGTGGATTCTGCGGTGCTGCAGGTGAGCGGTTTAATATTAATATGGCTCGTTCTTCTGCACGCTATTTCCATTTGAGCGTTACAGCGCCGAGTGGAGGTGAGCGGTTTAGTTCCAGCATGGTGTCGAGCGAGGGTACAGCGTGGAGTGGAGGTGAGCGGTTTAATTCCAAGCATACAGCACGTACAGGAGTGAGTGTGGCGGAGTGGGCACTTGGCATTTGTAAATAATTTAATTTAAACAATATGTGTCGTTTGAATTTAAAGTTGCCCGTGAGTTAACACAGCAAATCTGAGAGCTTCATCAATGCACCATACGAAGCATATTCTTCTATCATTAAAATCTAACCATTGAATATTAAAAATGCAATAAATCACCCACCCGAGAGCCACCCCTAAAAGTTGAAAGAATACACCTATCGGCGTAATTAACATTATTACAAGTTTCAAATATTTTATAGCTATTTTAACTTTAATTTTTAAACTATATAAAATTATAAATTAAAATATTTCTAAATTATTAAAAAAACTATTTTTAAACGCAGGTATAAGCAGCACTTGTTTTAATTTTAAAAGTGTTTTTTAAAATGGTGCGTGAGTGCTAAACAGACAAGCACTGAAGCTAATCGTATTCTAACGATCAAATGTGTGTGCCAACGCATATAAATAATAGCCTTCAGTGAGAATAAAATTTACGATATCACTGTGATTAGAGCGCTCCTTGAAGCTTGAGATTCTCTAAACGGACGCACATGCCCTTAGATTATTCACATCGTGAGCGATGAAACGCCAACAGTACAAAGATTAATGGTAATACGCCGCAAATTCGTTATTGAGTCCAACGTTTCATTGTTGTTTTTGCAGGAAGCAATAGCGAACCAGTCATTAGGGTTTGGAGACAAGAATACGGCCGACTAAGATTACATTTTATCGATTCATCTGGAGTGGAGTATCCCGGAAATCCTCTTTACCTTCATTCTCAAGTGTTGAGAAAGGCCGAGTTTTTCGAAACCAAGCTGTCCCAAAGCTGGTCATCACATAAGCCACCGTTTGAAATCAAGGTAACATGTTGTAATTAGTAATTACCATCCTGAGAATTACATGAAATGTATACAGCTCATGTATTCTTATGACACAGACGAGCGCTTTAATTTCTCCAATGTGGATGAAGCATTTGCTATTTTACCAGTTTCTTCAGAAGTGATGTGCCGTGATTGTATGGACTCGTGTATGCGATATTTATGTGCTGTTCGCTGGAGTCCTGAGCAAGAAGCCCAGCTTCGAGTCCTGGTGTCATCTTTGCAGATAAATGTATTGCCCGATTTAGCTGCTAGACTTGGACTGAGCCAAAGCAAGTCCGAGATGGTGAAGGAACTTCTTACTTCCAAGCTTCGGGTCATGTTGTCATCTTTAAAGATAAATATATTGCCCGCCATATTTGGCATGAGCCAAATCAAGTCCGACTGCGGTCCTACAGAGATGGTGAAGGAGTCTCTACAAGAATTGCTGTCTCTGACTTCCAATGGAAAAGATTATCGTGGAACAGTGGAGAAACATATGATAGACTACTTTGAATCGAATACGTCGCCAGCTGTTAATGATGCATGCAGGTCTGCTATTTTGAAAGAGTTTAACGCCAACGTAGAAAAAATTAAATCTAAATCTGATGACAAGGCTATTGCTTTGGGTTGTTCTACATTGTCGTGGCTGATGGGTGTCATTCAGCGTCGTGATGCAAAATTGTTGGAAACATTGGTGAAAGTGTTTTGTGAAGATGCCCATCTTCGTATTGTAATCGCTCTCCGAGTGAAACAATTTAAGGCTTCACATCTGCTTACTCTTTTAATTCATCGGGTTTTGATGGCTATGGCGAATGGAGAAATAATTACTGCAGTGTCATTTCGTGTTGATTTTCTTGCCAATTGGGCTGAGACTATTGCCAAAGCTCATTTAGAATCTTGATAAGGATAACATTATCATCTATGGCGCAATCGAGAAATTCCAAAGTGCATTGGAGGAAGGAATTATCGGCGTAGGGGAAACACTCCCTATGGTTGAGCAAAAACGTATTTACAACATCTGGAAAGATACTTTCACAATAAATCGCAAGTGCACAGGTGGTGTCCTTGATTGGTGGGCTCAGAAACTGCACGATGCCGTTATCGTGCAAAAGATTATTTGATATAAGTGCTGGAAGGCGCCATGAGGAGGATTTGCCAGTGACAAATTAGTATATATGCCGTTTTTGGCTTTTACTCGAACTTTGATTTGTTTTGTTTTATTTTATATTCTATTCTATTGTATTTAATCTATGAGCAACATATATTCAATCCGAGTCCGAGTCCGAGTCGTTAGAGTTAATTTTGAGTAGGGAATGTGTAAGTGGTTTTGGTACATGGTTTTGGTAATCAGTGGTTTCTTGTTTTTTGCTAATTGTATTTGTATGCAAAGAACTCTATTTATAGGGTTGGATTACTCTATTCTATAGTGCCAAATTGAATAGGAAAGATGCTCTTAATAACTTTGGCCTGATTTGATTGACCAATGATAGATAGCGTTTCTAATTGTTATCAAATAAATCATGGCTAAGATGTAAGTTTCATAGTGCAGTTTTCTGTTATACAAGTTTAAAGCTTCCACTTGAACTAGTGAACCTGATTTAACGACAACCGTAAAGAACCTTGAAGCAAGGACATGAAATTAAGAGTTTGCATTTGAATTCCGAACAAAAACACGAGGTATTTGGTTGAATTCCGGCTAAAACATGAGATTTTAGGGGAGTTATGGTGGCCTTACATGTAAGGAACGGATTTGACTAACCATAGAACAATCCATATGACCTCGCACGTTCTCCCTAAACACTCGGAAGTGATCACTAGAGTGCCTTTTCAAGGGTGGTTAGCTCCAGGAATTAGTATTAGATCCATCTCAAGCACTCAAAATATAAAATTTTAAATTAAATTATTTTATTCAAAGGAATAAAATTAATTTTTTTTTTTTAAATTTACGAAAGAGATTATTTTAATTTTTTTTATAATGTGTAAAAATTAAGGAAAAAATTAGATCTTAAAAAATTGAGCACTCTTAATAACCAATTTAATTGATTTTAATTTTTTTTATAATGTGTAAAAATTAAAGAAAAATTTAGATCTTAAAAAATTAATCATTTTTAATAAAAATTTAAAATTGATTTATGAAATTTGATCACTTTTAATAACCAACTTAATTGATTTTATATTGATTTTAATTTTTTTTATAATGTGTAAAAAATAAAGAAACATTTAGATCTTAAAAAAATTTATCACTCTTAATAACCAATTTAAAATTGACTCATGGAATTTGATCATTTTTAATAACCAACTTAATTGATGTATATTGATTTTAATTTTTTTTATAATGTGTACAATTTAAAGAAAAGTTTAGATCTTAAAAAAATTAAAAATTGAACACTCTTACTTACCAATTTAAAATTGATTTATGTTGGGTTCCAACTTTTTTATAAAAGTTAAATTCAATTCAAGATGAATAATAAAAACATTATTATTCTTTTGAGATGCAAGTTATTATTCAGGTTATTTTTGTAGTTTTTAATATACAACCATACAACTTTATTTGTTGATGTGGATGTAAGGTTTCTAATAATTCTTACCCTATTTATATTTTAATATTTAAATACAAACCTAACCATATTAAAGATACACATTGATAATCTACTAATTTTAATATTTAAATACAAACCTAACCATATTAAAGATACACATTGATAATCTACTAATTAACACTATTGAGTGTATTCCTTTAAGATACACATTGGGAGTAAACTCTTTTTGGTCAGTTTTATTTGATCCATGGAAATTTTGAGATGGAATTTTGTTTCAAAAGTTTTAAACTATTTTAAAATGTCACAATCACCCACCAATGAAACACACACTAACTATGAGTGTTATTGTAGATTAAGGCTCTAACGTCTAAGTAAGGATGATATCATTTGTAACAATCACTTGTGAAAATTATAAAAATAAATACAATTGTTACATTTTTTTCGTTATCTTATCTATGTACACAGTCACATCAAAATATTCAAGAAAAAAATAAATGTCAGGGACTTCAAAATTCAAGTGGAAAGAGGATATTCTCTTCTAAATCAAGATCTGGTTTGATTCAATATGGAAAGTGACGTTTATCTATGTTTATAGAATGAATTTATTGCTCTAATTGCTGCTTGGAAAAAAAGCCACCTTAATTGCGAATAACAAATTTGGTGCTACAAGGTCAATTAAATAAAATTAATTTCAAGCTATCAGAGATGTTGCACAAACCAAAGGGAAATATAGATATATAGTTCACTGTGTATTTAAATTTAGATATATAGTATACATATATAGTTAAATTTAATCAAGGAATGTAAATATAAAGAAAGATGAATTAATGATGGACTTGTTATAGACAATATGTTGTATATATGGTTTATATGACTACTACTAGGTCTTTTACTTCATTTATTTTACTCACAATATCCCACTCCTACTATATGTGCAATTTAGTGGAACGTTTATTCAACTCATTTTGTCACATACCCACCCGTTGGTCCAACTTCAGGGTAGGGAACATGATACCAATATCTGGGCTTTTACATAAACTCATCCCATTCATTAGATTCATACAATTAAAAACAAGAGTGTGCAGATGCAAATCAAGCAAGTATGCACAACGGAATTAAAACAACATCCACACCCAATTCATGCTCATCCAACATATCAAAATAATCATCAAATTAAACATTGCAGAAGTAAATACACATCAGATACTTATCTTCATTTCGCAATTGTCTCTAACAACTTTCTATGTCGCTGCAACGATCGACCCAACCATAGGTCTCTGCTCAGCCTGTATTATTTCAGCACTTAGAGACCACCCCTGAGCTGGGCATGATTTCCATAAGGAAAAGAGGACATTCAAGCTCAGGCACAACCAAACAAACATTACATCTAAGCCAAGCCAGTCTAGAGCTGGTTTTATTAGACTAAATCTGAACCCTGGATGCAATGCACTCAAACTTGAGCCAAAACAATGGATTGGGAGAGGGAAATTCGACCACAGGGAGGAAAACGATTTCTCCTGCAGATATATAAACATTCAACAGCCAAAACGGTCTCAATGGAACCCCAATTCCATTCCCCCTCTTCCCCATTGGTATGTAACACAAAAACGCCATTCTCCCAGTTGAGAAAAAAAAAAGAAAACCATAAAAACGTGGCTGGAAAATGCCCGGGTAGCTCCAAAACTCCTGAGGGAGAGAGACTAGTTGATGGATAATGGCTTGGGGAGAAATTCATGGCTCTTTTCTTGCCAAGGAAGCAAAACACAATTTTCCATGCAGGGTGGCTTTCCCATACCCGAATTTGGATAGTCATACCTCACATTCCCCAAGGCATTAACTACCTCAACCAACTCTTGGGAGAAATGAATGATTGGGTACAAAAGTCAACATGGGTAGTTGGGATTTTATGAGTTTTCTCATTGACACTTTCCTTGACTTGATTGGCTCAAGGGTTTGAATGTTTTCCCTCCCAATTCCTTGTAAAATCATGCCCCATTCTCTTGTTGCATTGCATAGCTAGTTGTGGGTATTTTATTAAAATGCATATTTACATGATATTTGAATTTTCATTGTGCTTGGCTAGCACGTAAATCATATGCATCAATAAATCGATGGCGGGGCCTTGGCCTTGAGCTCCTCACCATGATTTTATAATAATATTACATCCTTTACATTTTTAATGCAATAGGGTCAAGATGGGGATGTGACATTCCCCTCCCCTTGGAATAACACCGTCTCGGTGTTCCAATACTTATGAATAAATACCCACTTTACACATATCCAAAAATTCACAAAATGTGGCAGATATATCCTGCGTTCATCTCTTTACTTTGAAATTTCAGGATAAAGTCCTTTGGCTTCCACAAGCTGCTCCTGCTGGCTTTGATCTTCCAGCTCTGCAGGTGGGCATTACTTCACAGCAATCCCTTCCCTTTATTACCCTTCCAGCTGATCTATGAGTCTGGAATTTCATGGCTATCATCTTTCTTGTTGTCCTGACAACTATTTGAGGAAGATTTCCAGCCAAAACAATAGCTCTTGGTCTGCTGCCATGATCAA
Organism: Larix kaempferi; assembly: GCA_027924585.1. Lineage (NCBI taxonomy): Eukaryota > Viridiplantae > Streptophyta > Pinopsida > Pinales > Pinaceae > Larix > Larix kaempferi. The sequence continues at coordinate 14,517,006 of BSBM01000863.1, read as the reverse complement.
TGTGCACAATTGGCTCTCGCTTTTCTCACTAGCAACACTTAGCTGGTAACAACTGCAACCAATGGCTTCACTGTCTCACTTGTGAGACCCATCATGGCAATTCCTATTAGGACAAGCATAACACAATATTAAAATTAGTCAATTATTTTCCCAATTGACATGGAAAGTTCATTCTTCACTCGTGAGACTTCCACACTTTTCATGTTTTCTCAACATACACATGAACTCATTCACTTTCATCCTTTCACAGGGAAATAACTATTTCAGCATTCACAATTTGTTTCAAGCAATTAAACACAATATATTTTCATATATGACATGCATTCAACAATTGTTTGTTTCTAAGATGCATCAGTCAAAAGGAAAGAGAAGAGTAAGAGTTTCCCCCTCTTAGTCTTGTTTCAATTCGGAGCCACATCATCACTGTGGTTTCATGCTCCTTAGCCTCTTTCACTTCAATGTGAATGCTTGATATGCCCTTTCTTGGCTATGGCACTTAGTGTCTAAGGTATGTCTAAGGCTTTTCAACTAGGGAACCCTTCCCCATTGTTGCCTACAAGACCTTTGGCTGCGAGGACCCACACATGTCCACTAGCACCATCTTTCATTACTACTCATATTGAGCGTTTTAGAACAGTCACATGTCCACATGCATCCCTATTATGCCTTCATATTCCTTGCTTCTAGCAATATCTACACTCAAACATTGAATCAATTCACATGTTTAGTTTATTTTCATAGGGTTTATCCCTAAACGAGAGTTTGAGAAAACATAACCAAATTATATACACACATATATATTCATAAGCAATAAGCTGCAAGATAACCAAATACTTATTTGTATTGGATGTCTTCACTTTATTCCACAGGCTCCTTCTCTGCTTTACCAGCGTTGGATTTCCCGTGGATACAATAATGAATGTTGGGCCAGCACGCAGGCTACTCCACAACCAGTCGAATAGGCAATGCCAAGCCAATATGTCGACTGGTTTTATCAATTGATTAAAGAATGTTTGGCTAGCACGTCGGCTGCTCCACAACATCAAGGGTTCAATACCCCCACCAACTATTCTCTGAATTTATCAAGCATCAGTTACTCCCTGGATTTACCAAGAATTTTATAGCGCCCAACCAATTACTCTCTGGCTTTACCAAGAATTTTATAGCGCCCAACCAGTTACTCTCTATCTTTACCAAGAATTTTATAGCGTCCAACCAGTTACTCTCTGGATTTACCAAGAATTTTATAGTTCTTTCAGGGTCCTTGCTTTCCTCCAATGACCAAGGTTTCCAACAAAGAAACAATAGTGTATCAGCTTAGCTGTTAGAAGACTTATACCTGAAATCTTCACTATTCCAAACAAGAAATAAATGAAAATGAATACTTATCTGTATTGTGCATTTCCTTTATGGTCCATAGGATCCTTCTTCGCTTTGCAAGCCTTGGGATTGCCTATGAACTTGGATGTTTGGCCAGCACACATGCTGCTCCACCACATCATTCGAATATCCAATGCCAAGCCAGTACGTTGACTGGGTTTGTCAGGCATTCCAAAAACCATTGCCAAGTCAGTACGCTGACTGGGTTTATCAGGCACACAAAAACCAGTATGCTAAGACAGTACACCGACTGGTCTTGTCAAGCATACAACAACCATTTCCAAGCTAGTTCTCCGACTGGGTTTGTCAGGAAATAACACCCTTCACCAATACCTCCACAACATGGAAATAGCCAATGCCAAGCCAGTACACCGATTGGGTTTGTCAGGCATCCAATTTAACAATATTCCAAGCCAGTACACCGACTGGGTTTACCAAGCATCCAACAACCCTTCACCACAACATCCAAATAACCAATGCCAAGCCAGTACACCGACTGGGTTTATCAGGCATACAACAACCATTCACCACAACATCCAAATAACCAATGCCAAGCCAATACACCGATTGGGTTTATCAGGAAATAAGAACAACATAATATGATTACGTAGCTCCTTCTCCTATGCAAACCAGTGGTTCCCTCCAGGAACTCCATAGGTGACTCACTTGACTACAGGATAACATGGCCCCACAATACCCACTCACATTACACAAGGATGATACCCCTTTTCTGCAACACAGTTCCTCGGGCCTATCCATCTCTTCTAGTGTCCTTTAGTGTGAGCGTAGAAATTTTACCACTGCCCATACAGTCCTCTTGAGCACCCTTTCTTCACTTTGCCTCTTAACATGCAACACCAAATTTCATCTGTGTAAGCTGGTAGCACAAGAAGGACAAGCAGGCTCATCATTATTGCTACTCTAAAATTGTAATCATATTTCATAACATTCACTATCAAGTATTGAAACACCAGGAATGCATCCATTCCCTTAGGGTGTAGTCAATATTGACAACCCTAACATAACCCATCACTTGAAAGGTATGCATCCCTTTCCGATGTGAGCCATGTAGGCCTTAGTCACACTCAAGCAGTCTGGAATAATAATGAAATAATAAAACATGCTCTGCATATTAAATCTAATAACTAGACATGTATATCCTAAGTTAGGGTTACAGAATACTCATATGTTTCACAAATGTATCTTTTCTTCATTTGCGAAGAATGGGGGCTCCCTTCTCTGAGTCAACAGTCCTTCGGTTTGCCACCCCAATATTTTCATGTTCCATAACCCACACATGCCTCCTTGGCATAATTTTTCCATTTCATTCACATGGCTTCCCAACATGCAGTGCAGCTGGGATATTAACAAAATTTACTATGGCGTTTCACCCGAAACCCATTTCCAAAGGATGGGGTCATACCCATCTAGTTTGGCTTCTGTAGGCCATCACATATGGTCTTCCTGCAATGTGTCATCCTGGCATGCTTATCAAATAGCCAAACAGTCAGCAACATTTAACAATCAATTTCAAATCTGATTTCCCTAATCAGTCAATGGCATTAATAATTAAATTCAACATGAATTTACAATTCTGTCTACTACAGAAATTGACTTGTTTAGTCATGAGGTCATCCTCATATTGTTTGGCCCTTGTAAGTGGTATCACTCTGTCCATTATGGTTTTACACTTGCTACCATACATGAACATCCACCTACAACATGTCCTCCTGACACAATTTTTATATAAGTCAAACAGTCATTAGCAATTATTAGCAAAATTTCAAATCTAAAATTTACAAATATGTTTTCCTACATAAGTTAGATTTGCAACCATGAGATTAGTCTCATAACTTAAATCAGACAATTTTCAGATCTATGTCATGCATAAGTTAAATTTCACAACCATGAGAACCTTCTCATAACCTTTGGATTTTGTGCATGGTAGATCCCGATCTTTACTATGGACTTATCCTTAATGCCATGCACAAGAATTTTCTACCTGAGATCTGAACTTCAATCAGCCAAACACGTTATGAGTATCTATGCATATAATCTTTTCATTGCTACAACAGTCACTGAAGTGATCTCAAAATTATAACACTCAATAATTCAAACACCTTCAGCTGTTAACATTTGAAATGCAATGAAATATATATATATATATATATATATATATATATATATATATATATATATATATATATATCATAATAGAATTGCAAGACATTGGCACACTATCCGTACAATTTAAATAAATTGTAAATACTCATTACTTCATATTTCATGCAATTTTCCCCTTCTAACAGAGCACTCTGGTAGCCCATCAACATGTCTACCTCCCTCATGCAATCTTTCTCCTGCATTCATAGTAGCTCATGAAATGGTCTCAGGAGTAACAATAGTTCACCATGTCATCTATTATCTAGTTGCATTGAAACATATACATGTCACAACCATGCATTCACACAATGCTCCTCAACGTGTTCAATACACATATGCATGCATATTCAGAATATTTACATAACCTTTTAATGTGCATCCACTCAATGCATAACTACTCAATACAACCTTGCATTAATCCATGAATACTATGCATTCCAACATATTATGGCCTAACCATGACTATCTCATATGGCATGCACTACCACAACATGACCATAAGTCCTCACTTGATTTGGTTGTTAAGCTCACAACCAACATACACAAATGGCATGATATAATTTCATATGAATGCATTGAGGTTTCTAAGAAACTATAGGGTGCAAGGATCTTTTCCTTTACTTACCTACACCTCACCATACTCGGTAGGTTGACATTCACATTCAGGCGCTCAATACCACATGCAAACCAAATCAACATAGTTGAAGGGATCTCACCAAATCCTCTTTCAACATTCATGCAATTTAAGCACAAATAACCATTACCTGTATGGTTGTCATTAACATCGCTTGATGTTACCTGATCAGTTGGCCTCTTACCAAGGCTACATAGTCCTTTTTCCAACCTCATGATCACAGTTTTGTTGCACCATCCTTTCTTCATAAGGTTGTTGGTCATATGCAACAACATCATCCACATCCTTAGCCATGCTTCGGTTTTCTTTGGTCCTACAACCAATGCGAACACAACTAATTATTAGCAACCACCATAATGATCTTAAGTGGCTCATTGTATATGTAAAACCTCACTATTTTACCAATATGCATTATCATATACATGTACAAACATTTTCACATGCACTATGCAATGTCTGTTAGTATTCCAGCTAGTACATATTCACTTCATCTATCCGTCCTCTTGCATTTTCAATCATGTTTCTATGGTTTGATTCGTACAACCATTATCAACAACATCACTGGTGATCAACCATAGGCAATACCATTAATGGGCTATTGCATATGTAACTTTCACTACCTTTACCCATATGCAACATCATGCTCATGCATAAGCAATTCACATGCACTATGCAATGACTCTTTAATCATTCCCACTAATTCATATGCATTACTCTCTCGCATTTTCAGCATCCCTATGCCATAATTTTCAGTATATAAAACTCATGAAATATAAATACAATAGAAAGAGAGGAGTTAAGGAATTCTCCCTTTCCAATTCTTCATCATGATATGGAGTTCCTCCTCCACATCATAGCTGATCTTTTCCTTAGCTTCCCTACCAAGCACACAAGGATCCATTAGCTATGATCTTCTCGTGAATTAGCAATTCAATATATACATAAGTGTATAACATTCATTCTTGATTCCAAACATGCAATTCTTATGCTATAATCAGAACTAGTTTAACGTGAGGAATTTCCCTCTTATCATCATTGCCTTGCTGCTCCCATTGCTCTTCCGCAATGCATATTACAGCCAATTACTCTTAATAAGGCCTCCACAACCTTTTATGCAATTCCTGCTTCTCATACCAAGCATAGAGAATGCATTTCACCCTTTCAACGACTGTCTTCGGGGGACGATGGGGGTCAAGGGGGCTTGCCCCCTTGTGGCCACCATTGCAGGGCAAGTCGAGGGCAGCGCCCTCGTTTTTTTTTTTTTTTGTAATTCTTTCCATTTCGCGCAATCTGGCGCATAAGTTTCATGGCAATTTTTTACTTTTGGCACCTAAAAAATCTCCTTGGAAAACAGCTGAAATTCTCTGTTTCGACGGACTTGGAAATTCTCCTCTGACCTGTTGCAGAGCAACTCGCCGAGTTCTTTCGGTCAGCGAACTCACCTTTCTCTTCCGACCCATTCTGGAGCAACTCACCAAGTTCTTTCACTGTTTCGGACCAACTTGCCGATTTTTGTCGCCATTTCGGACCAACTCGTCGTTTCGGACAAACTTGCCGATTTCTGGTGCCGTTTCAGACCAACTCGCCGAGTTCTGGTGCTGTTTTAGACCAACTTGTCGAGTTCTGCCGTTGTTTCGGACCAACTTGCCGTATTCTGCCGCCCTTTCGGACTACCTTGTTGAGTTCTGCCGCCGTTTCGAACCAACTTGCTAAGTTCTGCCGCCATTTGGGACCAACTCTCTGAGTTCTGCCGAAATTTCCTCTTTGACGCCGAAAAACACTTAAATGTTTTTTGAAAATTTTTGAAATTTTTCTTCCCTTCCCCGGTCACTTTTGCAACTTTGTCGGCGCAACTCAGCCATATTCACCGATCGTGTCGGCTCCACTCATTGAGTTTCATCGAAATGTATCACGTGATTTCGCAAAACTTCGTCGGTGTCCTTGCCGCAACCTCATCGACGACACTCATCGAGTTTTTCCGAAACGCATCGGCTCAACTCCACGAGACTCGCCGAAATGCGTTGGCTCAACCAAACAAAAACACTTAGAAAAATTTTGAAAAATTTGAAATTTTAAAATTTTCTTAATGGTCTGTGATGAGCATGAAGCATACTTACCTCTACAACTGTGATAGGTAGCCCATGAAGCCCCAATGCTGCAACCTTTGTTCTAATACCATTCTGTCACATACCCTCCCGTCGGTCCAACTTCAGGGTAGGGAACATGATACCAATATCTGGGCTTTTACATAAACTCATCCCATTCATTAGATTCATACAATTAAAAACAAGAGTGTGCAGATGCAAATCAAGCAAGTATGCACAATCGAATTAAAACAACATCCACACCCAATTCATGCTCATCCAGCATATCAAAATAATCATCAAATTAAACACTGTAGAAGTAAATACACATCAGATACTTATCTTCATTTCGCAGTTGTCCCAAACAACTAGCTATGTTGCTGCAACGTTCCACCCAACCATAGGTCTTTGCCCAACCTGTATTATTTCAGCACTCAGAGACCACCCCTGAGTTGGGCATGATTTCCACAAGGAAAATGGGACATTCAAGCTCAGACACAACCAAACAAACATTACATCTAAGCCAAGCTAGTATACAGCTGGGTTTATCAGGCTAAATCTGAACCCTGGATGCAGTGCACTCAAACTCGAGCCAAAACAATGGATTGGGAGAGGGAAATTCGACCACAGGGAGGAAAATGATTTCTCCTGCAGACATATAAACATTCAGCAGCCAAAACGGTCTCAATGGAACCCAAATTCCATTCCCCCTCTTCCCCACTGGTATGTAACACAAAAACTTCCTTCTCCCAGCTAAGAAAACAAAGGAAAACCATAAAAACTTGGCTGGAAAATGCCCAGGTAGCTCCAAAACTCCCGAGGGAGAGAGGTTGGTTGATGGATAATGGCTTGGGGAGCAATTCATGGCTCTTTTCTTGCCAAGGAAGCAAAACACAATTTTCCATGCAGGGTGGCTTTCCCATACCCGAATTTGGACAGCCATACCTAACATTCCCCAAGGCATTAACTACCTCAACCAACTCTTGGGAGAAATGAATGATTTGGTACAAAAGTCAACATGGGTAGTTGGGATTTTATGGGTAACTTCTCTCATTGACACTTGGTTTTACTTGATTGGCTCAAGCGTTTGAATGTTTTCCCTCCCATTTCCTTTTAAAATCATGCCCCCTTCTCTTGTTGCATTGCATAGCTAGTTGTGGGTATTTTATTAAAATGCATATTTACATGATATTCGAATTTTCATTGTGCCTGGCTAGCACGTAAATCATATGCATCAATAAATCGATGGCGGGGCCTTGGCCTTGAGCTCCTCACCATGATTTTATAACAATATTACATCCTTTACATTTTTAATGCAATAGGGTCAAGATGGGGATGTGACACATTTGATTAGAAATGTAGTATTTAACATGTTCTAATAGTCATTTGGAGTTGGGGTCAGTTTTTTGCATGTCTCAATTCATGATTAAAGTTAGAGTTTTGGATTCTCTATAATCTTTTTGAAAGCCCACATGTGACTAGATTCACATGTGTGAGTAATGGGCATTGACATGGCAAACACTCGGTACCATGTGGTCAAAATCATAGGTCAATTTGCAAAAGCCATGACTTCCTCATACAAATGTTGGATGAGGTGATCTTTGTGTCAATGGAAAGCTCTCGATGTACAGAACAATCTCAAAGGTTTTATATGGAACTTTGATTGCAAATATTTTACCACAAAAAGGACATTTAATACACCAAATAGGACCTAGATGTTTTAGGAACCCAAATCACCAAAAAAGTACCTTCCCTTAAAATGAGCCCTACAAGCCAAAAGCTCCAAATTTTCCACTAAAAAAGTACTATAAGATAAATGATAAATAATTTGTGGTTTGTTTTGAATCTTACCTTCCCATTTTTGGAGGCTTTTGGGTCACAAAATATTTTACTAAAGGAAGGAAAATTTTCCATGCTTGGAAGTTGTATTTTCAACCGAAACTACTAGAGTTCTTGTTTCCCATGTCAAGTTGTTACAAAATTCTTATGCAAAATTTAATTCTATGCTAAGTTACTCTATCTAATCTTTTTGGTGCTAAATCCGCTATGGTAATATGGATTTCTCATCATTTCCCTTATTTAACATGATAAGCTCATTGAGTTTCAAATTTTTCACATTCACTACTGAGAAAATGAACATAAATGGAGCTAGATGTAGACTAAGTCTTTAGGCATTATCACCAACCTACTCCAACTCTTCAAAAATACCATAATTCAAAGTCTTGATATTCTTACTAAGACCTTGTATCCTTTCTTTGCTCAATTGCAACCAAATTTGGTCTCTTAGCTTGAATGTATTCTCTATTATGCATTGCTCATGCCAAGCCTTGCACTTTTCATATGAATTATTTAATGTCTCATGTACTTGGAAATGGATATATGTCTAATTTTTTAAATGAATCTTTCATTCTTCAATGTTGCTTCTATGGTGTGTTTCCTTGTAGTAAACCTTGGTAGATAAAAGATAAAATATGAAAGAGAAACCCTTAACATTTTAATGATAAAATGCATTCACGCAATGGACAATACAAGAATATATAGAGAACCATTAAGGTAGGGTAACACCATCAAATAATCCATATGGAAGGAATCACTCTCCAAGTCATGCTTGCAACAAACAAAATACTAAACATCCAACATGTCTCTATATAATGATATCCATGCATTTATACTTTCTCATGAGTATTCCTTGGGGTCTATGCAAATTACCCCTCATTATTACACTAGGTTTTTTGGACACAAAATCCAACGGCCAATAGGTCAGATTTTCTACATATTGTGGTCGACTATCTGACAACCTCCATGTTTTTGTAACGTCAGTCCAAATTTGTCTGCAATCCATTTTCTTTAACTACATAGTGCGCCTATTTATTATCCACCAACTATTGTGTGGGTTATTATGTGATTATGGCTATGTTACATTATTTTTCTCCCACCAATTACTGAGCGGGAAAATTCCATAATAATAACCATATTGCATTCATTATCTCCATTGGGTACCTCCCTAGGTAGGTCCCATATTATCCTTGTTAGTCGCATTACATTTCATCCCACTTCACATGCTTCATCCTTGAAACATGAGTGTACCATATAATATAATCCGCTAAAAAATGTAGTCAATCAATATCAAGCACCAACATCCATCGGAGTGAAATGTGGACATAAGGTCCAACTATGACCTTGCCACCTCCATCTTGGTTCTAGTTGCTCTTTTAATTCCATGTTGTCATTTTTATATTCTTATATCTCCATATAGTGTTTTTACTCATGTCCATGTACCTCTATACTAGGTGATTTTTTGGTTACATGTTAGTACATATAAGTAAGTTTGTTGATGCTCATGACCTTAATATTGATTATACTCATTGAGTACATCCAAGGATTTTCCTTGGTGGGTTCACTCCATGAACCTATGACCTAGCATGTGTGATTATAGGATATTAAATAAAATCCCTAATTTCACTAGATATTATGGAATGCGTCCAAAAATACTTTTGTTGAACCCCCGTCCTAATACACCTTTCCAATTAAAATAATCCCTGTTCTAATTAGATATCCTACGTATCCATTTTTTCTATTAAATTTTTAATACCCCCTTTTATCATCATCCTTAGTATGGTGGTGTGGCACAAATATTAAACTCTAGAAACCTTGCAAGGTGAAATGTGAAATCTTAGTGAGAAAATATTTAAAGATGTCGAACAACCCTCTGAACATAGGTTGACTTCATACATAGTCGTTCCAATCAACTTCACACTAGATTCACTCACAAATCATACATATTCAAACACCATAATGAATCCAAACACAGTTGGATTCACACCATTTTCACACATAGAACATATTTATTAAAACACTAATCTAAATTCAAACCAACTTCAGACATAAAGTACCAATTCAAACCCCCCAATAGTCTATTCAAGCCCCTATATACATAATTATAAACTCCCCTTAATATCTATATGTTTTTAATATGTTAAAAATACCCCTTTACCATTATATATCAGACAATATCTTGTTTCAATTTTTTTATAGTATTAAATTTGTCAATATGAACTCACGTGCCATGATATTTCCTACTTAGTGAACCCCCCATGGGATTTTCAAGAATAATATCCACATCATCCATATATATATATAGGATGAAAATATGAATAAAAATATATTTATCCATAATAATCCTCAAATCTTGAAAAAATTGAACATTCTCACCCTCAACCCATGTGATTTGAGTATGCTTTGTGGGCCTTACAATATTTTAGCCAAGTTAACATTGATGAAATTATGCTTTCTACTATGGTTTACAAAAATAATAACATTTTCATGCTGAAAACATCCATGAACCTATAATAGGAAGTTATCACCTAAAAATATAACATTAGTTATTTATGTATCCTTCTTCACGACATGAGACTACCTGTCTAAAAATAATTGTTCATGTGCTTCATTGAAAGTTCCTTAATCTTCTCATAGTTAAGCAAATTCCAATACTGTACGGTAGCATCTTCTATTAAATCACGGGATACAAAAACATCTCCAATGGTTTGGGAATAGTCACATAAAATACACTATGTATGCTTCAATACAAGGACCAATTGATTTTCCTGTAAAATTCATCTTGCTTGGAAAAACACTCACAACCAAAACTAGGGTTTTGAAGCAATAACGTACTTTTCAATGGATCTTCTTTTTGTGGCTAGGGTTTTGGCTACAAATTTGAATTACCCATAACTTTCTCAGTATTGCTCATAATATTTATTATGACCAAAATTAGAAATCACATGGCCACTTTACATCTACAAGCAATGATTTGGTAGCAATCTAAACACCCCATTAAAAGATATATTCTCTGCATTATTCACAATCATCACTAGAAGACCCTAAAATAACTCATTGATATCTCCACTTCATAGACTTTAGTTTGAACGTTGTTGTTGTTGTTGTTTTACTTGGGTGTCATTTTTAGAGAAATTTATATCTGCAATTGGTTTATTTAGATTCCACATAAAAACACTATAGGAATGGATAGCTTAGGAGAATGCTCATTAAGATTCATCTAGACAACCTAGAGTCTTTCAAGCCCATTGTGATTGAGGATAAGCTCTCCAAAGTATCCACCTTAGAATTAATAGTGTTGAATAAATCTCTTGTTTTCAAATATAATGGCTTTATTGTTTTCGATTCGAGGGGGAGCCTTGTGTTTATATTGGACAACTATCCTTCGTATCCATAGGATGAAGTCATTCTGATGGACGCAGGGTATATATAATGTTTCTCAATTAGGTTTCCATCTGTTTCCTTTCCTATCATGAAAAGAAGAAGAATGACCTTGGTTTGGGAGAAATTGCAATTTCACTGTTTTGCATCTGAAATTCAATACTCAAAACTTTGGAATTTGCACCTTTGTAAGAAATGTGATAAGACTAACATTTTATTGATTCCATGTTTCAGACATATCAAAGCTAGAGTATTCCTTAACCTCCATGCTCAAGAATGAAATCATGGCTGAAATTTGGCATTTGAATGTGAATACTCTTTTATGTGATGTTTTAAATTAAACATTGTTTCATTTGATGTTTAAATCTTAATATTATAGGTGATAATCTTAAGTAGGAGTGGACATTTAAAAAGTTATTTAATTGTTGTTTGAGCTAATTTCTTTAGAACCATGCATCTTGAATTTGTAATTTTACCTATTGAACATAATAAAATAATAATTTTAATTTTAATGATTTTAAATAAACTAATAAAATTCATAAATAATTATTTTAATTGTTTTTTAAATAAACTAAAATAAAATAAAAACATCCTAAAAGTAGTACGAAAGACCCATCATATTTTTAATAATAGTTTACATTAATAAACAATCATTCATTTGTGTATGTGGAGAACCCTTTTTCAAAGATATTTTAAAGTATTAAAATATGTTTCTAAATTTATATATGTAATTATTATTTATCATGATTATAATAAAACTATATTGATAATTTATATATAAATTTGTTGAAGGTTTTAATCAAATTTTATTTTTTCTCCAATCCAACTTGATGGAACTCTCCAATCGTTTTTACGAAAGGGACTAAACCCTTGAATTGTTTTGCAAAATTCATTTACCAACCCTCTCCAAATCATAATATTTCAATTCCCAAAACATAATTCACTAATTTCTACTAATTTTTACCATGTCATCTCCTTTATTTTATTAATAAAAACTAATTGTTTCTTATATGCATTGTTATATTGTAACACTACTTTTTACCATGCCATCTCTTTTATTTTATTAATAAAAACTAACTATTTCTTATATGCATTGTTATATTGTAACCCTACTATTCTTTAACGTCTCTTTTTCTTTCAAGTTAGAATCTATTATGGCCATTGCTTATCATAAAAATTCACAAAAAAAATCACAAAAAAAATTATAACGAGAGAAATAAAAATAAAAAACAAAATAAATAGAAATTAATTATATATATATATATATAATAAAATAAATTTATCTACTTTGAAGTTGAATTGGCGATAGATATGATGCACTGCTAAGGAACCAAATTGATAACTTGTGTCATAAATACGATGAAGAAGAGGTTGCAGAGCAGGAGATTCAACTTGATACTTCCCATTAAACCAGTCGACAATTAATTTCGAGTCACTCCAAACCTGAAGATCTAGAGCTTCTTTTTCAATTGCATAATTGAGGAGATGCCATAAGGAGAAGATATTAGCTCTTGAATTGGTTGCACCACCAACATTAAATTTATGGTGAAAAAGTGGGCCTAAGTGAGATAAAATCATCCCTATCCCATATTTCCTTTACAAGCTCCACCAAAGAATCCCCACGGCGTATTTTGATTAATAGAAGGAGGAAGCATGATTTGAGGAGGTCGAGGCAATGAGGGATGTTTCCCTTCCTTGAAAACAACCTCGATCTTGGTAGCAGTGACAAGACAAGGTTGCTTCGTGCCTTCAAACAAAGAGAGGTTTTGTGCTAGCCAAAGCCCCCATAAAACATAACAAGGTAGAGATTGAATGTTATTCAGTGCCACAACTGCATACCATTCCTCAAAACACTAAGTAAGTGAAGTCTAATTCTAGGAACCTGGACAAGTAGCATTTCAAAGGACCTCACACCAAATTAAAACATAATAGTAGCAATCTACAAATAAATGAATAACCAGTTATTCATGACAATTACATAAACTACATCAATAGTAGGACCCTACCAAGAATGCTTATTAGAGTTATCCTAGGTTAATATTTTATTGGATAATGTCGACCAACTAAACAACCTTATCATCAAAGGGAAGTCTAGATTCCATAAAGGCTTCCACCACCAATTGGGATTATCGAGTTTGAAGGGGTGGTATATCACCTTATCGGGTTTGAAGGGGTGGTATATCACCTTATCGGGTTTGAAGGGGTGGGTTATCACCTCATAGGCCAACTTGGCATTTAAAATACTAGAAGATTTGTTCCAAGTCCAAACTAGATTTTATTCAACATCTCGAAGGGAGATGGCATCATGGGACAACTAGTGGATATACTGAGTCCATTCCTCATCAATGTCACCTTGTAAATTTAGATCTGTTGTTTTTAACCAATTTTGAAGCCAACCAACTATTCTATCATGGGGTCCAATATCCGCCAAAAAGAAGAGATCTCTTTCATGGAGATCCAATCTCAAATATGGAGAGAGTTTGAAAGTATCAGAGGCTCCCACCCACGAATCCTCACTTAAACAAACATTGTCTCTTGTGCCAACCTGCCATGCCAACTAATGTCATAAGATGGGAGAGGATCAAAGTATCATTTTACATACATTTGAAATGTGCATCGAGGGTTTAATCTCTTGATGGATCCATGTCTCAGAATACTTTCCATTAAAATACCTTTTTTTCGTTATTTTTCTCCACATACCTTCACAAAACAACACTCACCACAGAGGTTTGGATGCCAGTGCTTAACCAAAAATCAAGATATTTTTTCCTCAGTGTATATATATATATATATATATATATTGCGGAAAAAATAAATCATAATTTTGTTTCTCATAGAAAATAAAATTTCATTGTGCATATATATGCCGAGCATATATTCTGAAAATAGAAGATCTAAGATTTTATCTTAGCAAGTACATCATTTTATTTTTACATACAAAAATAAACATAAAGGATGTTATCAAAAATACTGTTCATATACTCCCACAAGGTGCCCATAAAACTGTCCTCTGTCATATAGCAATATGATTTCTTTATCTCATCTCCACAAGTGGAATGTAAGACTGGAATCTTCTTTGGTTATCACGATTTGCAGAAACCCTTTCAATGGTAAGCTTTTCAATCCTATAACTAGGGAAGGATTCAAGGATTTTTCAGGTGTGTAACCCTTCCATGATTTTTGGAGGAACCTTCCTTCATTGTTAAGGGTCTCTCAATCGAAAGAATTTGTTAAGCCCTAAATGTGGGCACATTTTCCCTTATATGGGTTGTTAATTTTTCGATAATTTCATTCCATTATCATTCAGGATCACTAAGAGAATGACATGTACAACATATCAATCATAAACACAATAATGCAAGCACACAAGAGGCACAGAGTTTCCTTGGGGAAAACCAAGAAGGTGAAAAACCCCGCAACTTCCTTAGAGATAGAATTAACCCAAATACAAGATCACAAGGATCAAACCCAAAGAGATGTCTCTAGCAGATGCTCCTCCTCCTCCACAAGTGTGGCACTTTCTCTCTTAGCTATGCGAGCTTGAGAAGTGAGTGAATGAATAGAATGAGGGACACACCCCTCTTATTTATACTTGACTTGACCTGCCAATAATTCACTGGGGCCGACTTGCTACTCAAGTCTAATAACCCAACCACATGACCTACTCAGGGCCGACCCCACACTGGTGGTCTAATAACCCATCAATACAAATGACAACACTTGTCAATACAAATGATGACACTTCCAAATACAAATGATGACACTTCCAAATAGAGGAATGTAACATATCTAATGGATATATAATAAAGTACAACTGTAATAAATAGAAGAATATATTCCGAAGTTACAAATACATCAACACTCCCTCTTAACTAGGAAGTTATTTTTTCATCACATGTCATGAATACACATTGGCGCAAGTCTTCAATTCTGGAGATGGATCATCATTATTGGATCACAGAGCATTATCATCATCACGGCTGCTGTACTCAACATCTCGATCATTGGGCTATCTCTGAATTCTTCCCGTCATAGGAAGTTCTACAGAGCCATCCCTTTTTCATGCTGGATGTAGGCCCACCACCTGTAGATCTTCATCATCTATGAGAACGGTCTGATAGAGGTGGTCTCTTAGGACTGATTATGTGTGGATGCAATACCTGACCAGAGTATCCCAGGAACATTTATGTGCCTAAGCACGATCGGCAAGATCTCTCTCAGGACTGATTACATGCATCTCTTCACAATACCTTTAAAGAGCATCCCAGGAACATTTATGTGCCGCAGCACGTCCAGCAAGATCTTTAAAGAGCATCCTAGGACTTATTACAAGCACACAGCTAAACCTATCGGATCTCCAGGACTGATTATATGTGAATAGACAACACCTTTAAAGAGCATCCCAGGAACATTTATGTGTCGTAGCACGACCGACAAGATCTCTAAAGAGCATCCCAGGACTTATTACGAGCACACAGCTCAACCTCTAGAATCTCCAGGATTGATTACATGTCTACATAGCAATGCCTCATCCCGAGACTGATTACGAGCACACAGCTCAACCCATCGGATCTATGAGGACTTATTACATGCTACTTGCACATCCTTCCACATATCATCTCTGACCTCGAAGTATCATCTTAATACTCATGATCCAGCTGATCATCATCGCTCGGTGCATCAACTTGATACACACCATGATCGTCCTGATCATCATCATAGCATCGTCCTGATGCATATCATCTAGAGTACCATCCTGATACTAATCACACATGATCATCCTGATCATCATACAGTACATCATCCCGATGCACATCATATAGAGCATCGACCTGATGCTCATCACACATGATCAAAATGATCATAAAATTTATCCACCTGATACATATACACACACATGATCCACTTGATCATACCAAGCATCCAACCAATGCATATACATATACATGATCCAACTGATCATACCAAGCATCCAACCGATGCGTATACATATACATGATCCAACTAATCATACCAAGCATCCAACCGATGCATATACATAGACATGATCCAACTGATCATACCAAGCATCCAACCGATGCATATACATAGACATGATCCAACTGATCATACCAAGCATCCAACCGATGCATATACATATACATGATCCAACTGATCATACCAAGCATCCAACTGATGCATATACAAAGCAGGAACTGGAGCATCATCCTGATGCTCATCACACAACGCTTACATCCACAACCATGGGAAGGATCCTCCTCTCACCATGATTGGAATGGCTCCTGCAAATGTGTCCCATCACTTCTTCCTCGAAGTATCTTCAATATGAAGGACACCAAGCCTCTCTCTGAAGTATTCAAACTTCACACTGGCTAGTGGTTTCGTCAACACATGTGCAACCTGCTCATCCGTCGCAACATACAGGAGCTTCACTGCTCCTCTTTGCACCATATCCTTGATATAGTGATATTTGATCTCAATATGCTTTGACCTGTCATGGAACACCAGGTTCTCAGATAGCTTCACACAACTCTGGTTGTCACAAAAGATACCAGTAGCATCCAACGGGAGATCAAATAACTCAGACAATAGCTTCCTAAGTCATACTGCCTCACAGCTAGATGAACAAGCTATGACATACTCTGCTTCAGCTGTACTCAGTTCTACGCAGGACTGCTTCCTGCTAAACCAAGAGATCACACCTGATCCCATACTAAAGCAACACCCAGAAGTGCTCTTCCTATCTGCAGCATTGCCTGCCCAAACTGAATCAACATAACCCTGCAGGTTAAACTTTTGATTCGCATCATACTTGAGCCCATAATCAATTGTATCCTTCAGGTACCTCAGAATATGCTTTACAACAACCAGGTGAACACTTCTCGGATCCGTCAGGAACTGGATCAATGTGTTCACTGCAAAGCAAATATCTGGTCTTGTGTTTATCAGGTACATCAAGGACCCAATCATCTGACGATACACAATGACATCAAACAGCTCAAATGAAGCATCACACAGAAGCTTCAGGTTTAATGCCATAGGTGTGGTCATGACCTTGCAGTCCATCATTCCGAACCTCTTCAGGATTTCTACTGCATACTTTCCTTGTCCAAGGAATATTCCATCTACACTCTGCCACACCTCCATACCTAGGAAATAGTGCATCATCCCCAAGTCCTTCATCTCGAATTCGGCAGCAAGCTTCATCTTCGTGTCGACAATCAATCTATCCTCACCTGTAACAAACGGGTCATCTACATACAAAAGTAGTATCACTGGATTTCCTTCCTCAACCTTGTAGTAAAGGTTGGAATCTACTTTACTCTTGGTAAAGCCCAAACTAGATAGAAAACTGTCTATCCTACCATACCAAGTCCTAGGAGCTTGCTTCAAGCCATACAAGGCTTTCTTCAGTCTGCACACATATGATTCTTTGTCATTTGTCTCAAAACCGAGTGGCTTCTCCACATACGCTTCCTCTTCGACTACACCATACCCATCTGGTGTATCTTCCACTTCATCACTGCAGCCAGGGAAAGTACTGTTCTGATGGAAGTGTATCTGGCTACAGGAGCAAAAGTCTCTTCATAGTCTATTCCCTCTTTCTGGGAGAAGCCATGAGCTACAAACCTCGCCTTGTATTTCTCTATGCTACCATCTGCAGCATGCTTGATCTTGTAGATCCACTTGGAAGTCACAACAGACTTCCCTTCTGGTCTTGGGACCACATACCAAGCATCATTCTTCATGATCAACTGATTATGGCATTCTTCCAATACTGCATCTTGAATCCTGGGAACTTCAGTTTCTTCAATATCTTTAATAGATAGTTTTCTTTGAATTTGATTGCCGGAACAAATGTTGTAGTCCTTCATTTGTAGGTGATTGTACACGATCTTTCCTACAAGTCAAATTCAATTGCATGATTAGAACCTTCTCATAGTTTTCAAAACAAAATCTTACATATAAAGAAATATGTCATATAGTCATGCAATTATTTTAGCCAATGCTTCAATACAACATTTATCCATATCCCGTAACTTTCTAGATGCCTTCCAATATCTACCTGAACATTGTTAAGAGTGTGCACAATTCCCAACATGTCAGCAAAGAGATTTCATTCTAGATAAGTATCAATGTAATGTTGTACAGTACCATAGGCCACTTACCCATTACTTGCATATTAGTAGTATCTTCTTCATTAATGCAATTTTCTAAAATGCAAAATATACATCCTAAATCTAGGAACATAAGTATGCATATGAATGAACAACATCATTTAAGACAATTCAAATACTTATCTTTGTTTAGTTGTAGGGTGGACTCCCTCTCAATCTTTGCTTCCTTGCAAGAACTACTGGAGTGAGCCCCCTCTCAATCTTTGCTTCCTAGATTACCTGTCCTTGAACTTATATTCATCCTGGACCACTATGCATGCTTAAGTGTGCACTAGTGTCATGATTGTGCCATCCTCAAGATCTCATACATAATCATACATTCATTAGTATAAACAAAATAATCTTAAACATGTATAGTCATGATCATTTCAAACACATATAATAAGCATTAGTATTCAAGGTTTCAGAGAAGACTTCTCTTACTCATGCATATTCATATTTGACCATAGAACTCTTTTAGTTAGTCATATCATCAATCAAGGTAAGAGACATAATATGAATAAACCCTTGATTACTTAAATTTCTAACTTCATGAATAATCATATACAAAAGTATAAGATCCTAACATAGGGTAGGAATCTAACTTGATATAAGAAAAACATACTTGGTTATCATATTTGCTAGTTATGTCCAGCAATGTTTTCTTGTTCTCTTCAATAACCTGCATAACTCATAAGTTAACCATTGTAGAACCAAAATATACATACCTCTATGTGATCCATGACTATGGATGAGTCTTTGTCTTCATGTCACCATGGTCTTGATCTAGAACTTGATTTGTACCTTCATGTTAGCGGATAACATTCTCCTCATACAACACCACAGTGCATTAGTACCTTCATGTTAGCGGATAACATTCTCTTCTATCATGCATTCATACTTTTACTAGGGTGATAAGACAAGTCTAAAATTAAACAAGATTGTTACTAAACTCAATAACATGAAGGTAATCATATTATAAACTTAATCATGAATAGATTTAAAAACATACCTATTAGATTGCTTGTAGTAGTTGTTGTTGTTGTTCCTTTTGTTCTTAGGACAATATGAGAGCTTTATATTCATTCACCATCTTTTCTTCTCGAGCTACAATCCGAGCTTCTTCCTGTGAGCATTATTCCCACAGCCTACTGAATGAGATAAGTTTCTTCTTAGCACAAATTCCTTGGATGAAGGAATCCCATGACCTAGGAAGGTCATTAAGAGTGGTCATTACCACTTCTCCATTTTCTATATATTCTCCCACAACTTCAAGTTGTTCTTTTATCTGGGAGACCCTTGAGAAATAAGACTGTATGGTCTCCGCATTCTAGATCTTGATGTTCTTCAATTGATTCCTCAAGGTCATCTTCTGATTTATGTTCTTCCCTTCAAATAGCTTGGTCAAGGAATCAAACATCTCCTTATGTGTTTTCAGATATGACACATGTGGTATGAGATGGTCTTTGATAGAATCAACAATGATCCTCTTAGACTTGACCAAGTTCTTCTTGTGTAAGCCCTTAGCTTCTTCTCCATCTGGGACTGGAACCTCTTCACTTATGTAAGTTTCCAACTCATACTCTTCTAGGATTAACCCAATCCTATACTTCCATGCTCGGAAGTTATCAGCCCCTTCAAGCCGATCCTCAAGCTTGGTGTGGTAAGACATCCTTAATGAGAAACTCAAATGGAAATAAAAGATTTACATCTTACCACTTGATTTGTTGAAAACTAGATCTGGAGCAGATTAGGGTTTGTCAGAGAAACCCTAAAAATTCAAACTTCTAAAAGGATAGAAAGATGCGCCTTGATGAGATGATTAATCTAGTATACTCATAATTTGAAAACTGCAAAGTTTCACCCCTCAAAAATGTTTTTCAAACTTCCGGATTCACTAGGGAGGACCTTGAATTAGGGTTTAATTTTCCCGGAGCTTCACCCATCCAAAAAGTTTGATCTTTGTAATGTCCCCTCTATCATACCATCATGATAGAGAGGATCATTGAGCTAAAACCGGGCATCTATCCTCCATGATCTTATTAAGACTGTTTTCACATGATGTAAAAGACATACGAAGATGCATAAATATTTTCAAACATATAAAAGGCATATGGAATGTATGATCATAAGAAAAACACAGCGGAATTAAATTCGATAGCACATCCATCATTCATTCCAATATTCATCAAATGATAATTGCCAATTTAACACAAGGGAATACTTATCTCAATACGACAGTCCCAAGCAACTGGCTATGCAACTGCAACGTTCCACCCAACCATAGGCCAGTTGTGCTTATCAACCTCTTGATACAACTGCCACCCCCGAGCTGGGCATGATCTCTACAAGGAGACAGGGAACAACAGACTCACACACAGCCCAGCATACACCAAGATGAGCCAAGCCCATCTGCAATTGGGTTATCAGGCTGCTAGGACATGGAAGAGAAGAATTGCTAAGCTAGTGAGCTCAATCACAGATCTATGGGTACCTCTCCCAGATCTATTCAGCTTGGCACTCACAATGCCTACACATCCAACACAAAGAAGTATTCTCTTCACTGCCACGCAGTCCCTCAAGCCATACCTTCCTTTCTAGTGCTCCCAGGGTGTGCATAGAAAAGTAGCCAACCCTCTTGATCTTCTTGAGAGGTTACTCCCTACACTAGGTTTATCAAGCCAATTCTGTCCACTACCACTCCATTTTCTTGCTCACAGGTTCACATCAAAACAAGGATGCACATAATAGCAAACTACACTTGCTGAGCATGAGAAAAACGTTTCAACAGTGGGATGCATGAGATGGGGTTTCCTGAGCTTCAGAAAAACGTGGGTAGACTCAAACATATGGGCACTTGGAAAATTCGACTGGGAGAGCAAAACCCATTCCAGAAAAATGCCCCAGGGGCAAAAACGACCTCTCCCTCAGTCCCAATTTGCGTCCCTCCTTCCCCAGCTATTGCACAATACCAAAAACGAGTTCCTGGGCATGGAAAAACGCAGGGTTATGGTGAAAAACGTGAGGATAAATTCCAGTGAGCTCTGTCTGCGTGAGAGGAAGAACGTAATGGATGAAGAATTGCCTTAGGCAGCATTTCGTGGGGGTTTTCTCGCCCATCAAGCCAAAAATACGATTTTAAGGTTGATGGCTTGCCCATGCACGAAAATCTGGCTGCCATACTTCTCCAATCCCAAGACAATAACTGCCCCAACCAATCTTTGGAAGAATTAAATGATTGGGTGCATGAGACAAAATGGGTAGTTGGTGGTTCATGGGTTTTCTCATTGACACATGGGCTGACCCTAGTGGTTCAAGGGTTTGGTTATTTTCCCTCCCTATTCCTTGTAGAATCATGCCCCATCTCTTTGTTGCATAGCATAGCCAGTTGTGGGTCTTTTTCCATTAAAATTCGTATTTACATGATGTCTTCCTTACATTGTGCCCATCTCGCACAAGAACCATAGGCATCTATTTTTAATTTCCGATACATGAAACGCTAAATCAATGGTGGGGCCTTGGCCTTGAGCTCCTCACCATGATTAAATTACAATATTTACATCATTTACGATTTAATACAAAGGGGGGTCAAAATGGGGACATTACAATCTTGGTCTCTAAGCTTCGATTTTTCTGAGGAGCTTCCAGCCATGGTCTCAGATTTTAGAAATTCACCTTTTGCAAAAGCCCTAATTTTCGGCATCACTATACAGGACCCCAAACTAGGGTTTGATTTTACCGGAGCTTCACCCAATCAAAAAGTTCGATCCAAAGCTCAAAACTTTGATTTTTCTGAGGAGCATCCAGCCATGGTCTCAGATTTCAGAAATTCCACTTTTTGTGGAAACTCTAATTTTTAGGTAAAAAACTGAAACAACTCAGAATTGAATTTTGTTTCGATAGAAAGATGCGCCCTTGCTAGGAGAGTCAATATAGCCTCCTGCCTTTGATTATGTGCAGAGAGAAACCCAAATATTAAGAAGCCCTAGCTTCAGCAGCTGCACTGTTCCTTCTTCTTAAGTCAGCTCTGATACCATGTTAATTTTTCAATAATTTCTTTCCATTATCATTCAGGATCACTAAGAGAATAACATGTACAACATATCAACGACATATCAATCATAAATACAATAATGCAAGCACACAAGAGGCACAGAGTTTCCTCGGGGAAAACCGAGAAGGTGAAAAACCCCACAACTTCCTCAGAGATAGAATAAACCCAAATACAAGATCACAAGGATCAAACCCAAAGAGATGTCTCTAGCAGATGCTCCTCCTCCTCCACAAGTGCGCCACTTTCTCTCTTAGCTATGCGAGCTTGAGAAGTGAGTGAATGAATAGAATGAGGGACACACCCCTCTTATTTATACTTGACTTGACCTGCCAATAATTCACTGGGGCCGACTTGCTACTAGAGTCTAATAATCCAACCACATGACCTAATCAGGGTCGACCCCACACTAGTGGTCTAATAACCCATCAATACAAATGATGACACTTGTCAATACAAATGATGACACTTCCAAATAGAGGAATGTAACATCTCTAATGGATATATAATAAAGTACAACTGTAATACATAGAAGAATATCTTCCGAAGTTACAAATACATCAACATGGGTCACATTATATTAGTTATAATATTGGATTGGTCCATTAGTTGTTATTATAATTAGTATGGTTATATTAGTTGTGTCGGCTTGGGTCAGTTAGTTGGAATTGTACCTCTTCGTCTCTTATATATAGGAAGGAGACATTTTCATTTGGAGCATATTGTCTTGTCTTGTCTTATCTTTTCTTGTGTAATTAGTACATTGTATAAGAAGGTTTCCCCCTTGAATAGGCTTGTTATTCATTTATTTCCTTCATTAAAGTCATGGAGTACTCTTTCTTATCTATTTCTACTATTTTCATACTCTTTTTGGAAATTTGTTGCATAACATTTGGTGTCATAGCTCTTTACTTGGGATTGGTTTCTTCAAAAAAAGTCATATTGGAAGTTTCGTTGTATCTTTTTTTTCATAGGGTCCTAGACAACGAAACTCAGAAACCATATCTAAAACAGGTCGAACTAATTGTGATAAAATTTTCAGATCCTAACTCGTAAGAAGTTCGTAGTTATACCCTTAGGAATATAGGGTTTCTAACTAGCCCAAAAGCCAGTCTCAAACATAACCACTTATACTATGAAACAAGAACTTTATACTATGAACGAGAACTCTAGACATAAAAAGGATGATTTTTGCAAAAAAACACCAAAAACACCTCCAAAAAGAAAAGTGTTGATACCAATATACACGTTTTTTTTTTCAGGATAAAAAATAGAGCCTTGGCCTAAACATCCCATACTTTTACAAAAGTTTAAAATCAATCCCTAAATTGGAAAACGTTTTTTTCCTTCAAGAGATCAATTACAACTTTTTTGAAACTTGCATATTAAACAAACAAACAAAAATTCATAAATAATTTCACCACTCTAACCATATAAAAACAAAGAAATTATGATGTGATTCATAAGGAAATAATATATTAGACCATACAAGAACAAATGATTCATATAAGTATTCAAAGACTCATTTAGAGTTTCAATTATAAACATCAAAATAATAAAAAACTTCTAAAAGCTACGGCCAACCCCTAAACTAATCTATATATTAAAAATTTAGTTTAGGATGATAAAGAAATTCATGGCATTGATAAGTCGCTACCTTGATTGTTTTTAAACTCCATTCCAATCTCCAAACTACTTCTCCTCTAGGCTTTGAGTTGACAAAGAAATTTCCACAGTTAAAAAGACTATCACCCCGTGAGAGCAAAGCAAGGTTTTCAACGTTAGAATT
Source organism: Larix kaempferi (assembly GCA_027924585.1). Taxonomy (NCBI): domain Eukaryota; kingdom Viridiplantae; phylum Streptophyta; class Pinopsida; order Pinales; family Pinaceae; genus Larix; species Larix kaempferi. Next base: position 14,492,531 of record BSBM01000863.1, on the reverse strand, counting down.
TAAACTTGGCTTCCTGGTCTTTGAAATGAAATGAGATTCCTATTGTTAAAGCCATATATTGTTACTTAATTTCAATAATATTACCTAGGTCTAAACAATTTTATAAAATACTATGTTATGAAACTTTATAATAATACTAGGTCTAAATAATAATATTTGAGTTGCCTAATAACAATAAACAATTTTATGAAACTTTTTTGAGTTGCCTAGGTCTAATGTAATATAGCCACATGTTTTTTAGTGTGCTTCTTTAGTGTGTTTTTGTACATTAGTTATTCAATAGTCACCATTCCATATTATGCATAGGTGATCTGATAATCCTTGAATATTCTTGGTATTCATGACACTTCATCATTGTCATATCATCTCAATAGTCCATGATCCCTATTTAAACATTAATATGGAGAATCATTTTTTGTTGTTGGTTAATGACAAAGAGAAGTGTATTGTATTAGATATAGTCTTTCTTTCTTAAGTAGTAATACAAATTTTATGTTGCTCTGTGGATGTTTCCCTATTTGATAGTTTTACCATTTTAAACATAGTGTCTTGAGCTTTGATATATATGATTTATTTCTAGGTGGCATTCAGTCTTCAATTTCTCATGTGTTATTTCTCTACATTAGACATAAGCATAATCGAAGTTTCATTAAATAATTATAGGGAGAAGTTGACATCAAGTGGAGGAGGAGGACGAAGGGAGGGATGACGGGAGGAGGAGGAAGGGGAAGGGAGCGGCGGGAGGAGGGGATGAGATGCGTTTATTTTCTAAAGAAGATCCCCATATAATGTTTATAAAAATCTAACTTGTCAAATATATAGCGTAATAATATCCAAAATAGCAAGCGTATAGTCCCCTCGTCCGAAGGCACCTTTCAAAATGGGATGAGGGTAGGGATGAACTAAATATTCCTTCAGGATGTATGCATTAAACATATTCTGAACACTGAAACTCTCTTCTAAACTTTCGATATAAGCCAATCCGAGTCTTTCTTCCTATAATATCGGGCTTGATGATAAAGCCAAGGTACTTTAAGCCAATATGGTGTTGGTTGTGGAGCCTGATCTCCAGATTCAGAGATATTATTATTCAGCCATGTCCATACCCCAGGTTTGGTTATGATCCCGACCTGATCCCAGGGGGTTCAGGGGCAATGCTCTCGAGAAAAAAATTTGGGGCTGTTTTCGCCAGCTGTTTACAGGCCCATGGTTTTGGGTATCTCGTGGTATTTTCCCATTGTATTTCCCTTATAAAAGAAATTCATTGTAACACGACTAGGTTTGATGTATTAGGTTTTATGCATTGTAAAGATCTCTGAGATCAGTAGAGAGACTGTGAGACAGTGAATAGGAAGTGCAATGGCTGTGCTGCAGGTTGTATCCCTTCACTTTGCTGGACAGAATAATAATAAGGACTGACAACTTTAGTGTGAACGTAGACCAAGTTGGGTGAACCACGATATATCTGTGTCTCTCTTGTAATGTGTATGTGTGATTATATTTGCATTTTTGTTTATTGTTATTGCTCTGCGATCCTATTTTTCTAACAATTGGTATCAGAGCCAAAGGTCTATTTGGCAGATAAACCCGCAGGAAGCTAGGGTTTCTGGTTCGAGTGGGAGCAATGGCAGAAGAAGGAAAGTTTAAGGTCAAGAAGTTTAACGGACAAAACTTCCAGTTATGGAAGATGCAAATGGAGGACTATTTGTACCAGAAGGATCTATTCCTACCGTTGGGAGGAAGAGCAAAGCAATTAGCGGCTATGAAGGACGAAGAATGGGAGGTTCTTGACAGAAAGGCACTAGGAACAATACAGTTGTCCCTGGCTTCGTCAGTGGCTTTCAATATCTCAAAAGAAACGACAACAGAGGGTTTGATGAGTGCACTGGGTAAGCTGTATGAAAATCCCTCGGCCTCCAACAAGGTATTTCTAATAAAGCGTTTATTTAATATGAAGATGTCTGAAGGTGGATCTGTTACTAATCATTTAAATGAATTTAATACGATTACAAATCAACTAAGCTCTGTAAGTGTGAACTTCGATGATGAGGTTAGGGCTCTTTTAATCTTGTGTTCATTGCCAGAAAGTTGGAATAGCTTAGTCATGGCTGTAAGTAACTATGTCTCTGGTTCAAACACCTTGAAATTTAATGATGTTATTGGTGTTATTCTTAGCGAGGAAATGCAAAGAAAAAGCACAGGTGAGACATCAAGTAATGCGTTGACCATGGAGAGCAAGGGAAGACAAAAGGAGAGAGGAAAGAGCCAAGGTAATCATGGCAAGTCTAAAACGGGCAGATCCAAGTTCAGACTGGGAAAGATAGAGTGCTGGAATTGTGGAAAGAAAGGGCATATGAAGAAAGACTGCAGATCTCTAAAGAAGAAAGGAGATGGACAGAAGGAAACTACCCAGGAAGAAAATGTAGCGGGTGATGTGTTACAAGATTGATTCTTGCATTAGATAATACTAGTGATTATTGGGTAGTAGATTCAGGCGCTTCATGTCATGCTACACCCCATAGGGAATACTTTCATGAGTATGTTCCAAGCGATTTTGGACATGTTTTAATGGGTGATGATGAGCCATGTAAAATTGTTGGAATGGGTAAGGTATGGATAAAATTTAAGAATGGAACTGATTGGTTGTTGAAAGATGTTAGGCATATTCCTGCTATGAAAAGAAATCTGATCTCAACAGGGCAGTTGGGAGATGGCGGCTGTCTATCTACATTTGGAGAAAAGTGGTGGAAGATCACTAAAGGATCAATGGTGATAAAAAAGGAGATAGGGTAGGTACGTTGTATTTATGTCCTCATAATACTGACCATTCTATCTCTTTAGCTTCCACAAGAACATATACAACATTGTGGCATCATAGGCTTGGCCACATGAGTGAGAAGGGGATGCAGATTCTCCACTCAAGGAAGTTGGTGCTATATTTGAAGCAGGTAAGTTTGGAATTATGTGAGAACTTTGTTTATGGAAAACATAAGAGAGTTATATTTGTCAGGGTTGGGAAACAGAAGAAGAATGAAAAGTTACAACTTGTGCATACAGATGTCTGGGGATCGGCTCAGGTACAATCTCTTGGTGGCTCTCACTATTATGTTACATTTATTGATGATACAACTAGGAAAACTTGGGTTTATTGAATTAGATAGAAATTTGATGTGTTTGCTACTTTTAAGAAGTGGAAAGCTTTGGTTGAGAATGAGACAGGAAAAAGGTTGAAGTGTCTCAGATCTGATAATGGAGGTGAGTATTGCGGCAAAGAGTTTGATAGTTACTATTCATACCATGGGATTCGTAGAGAGAAGATGGTCCCAGGAACACCACAAGAAAATGGTGTGTCAGAAAGGATGAATAGAACGATCATGGAGCGTGCAAGGTGTATGAGATTGCATGCAGGGTTGCCCTTACAGTTTTGGGTAGATGCTATAAATACTGTTGTTTATTTAATAAACATAGGGCCTTCAAGTGCTTTGGATGGTGGTATTCCAAAGGAGGCATGGACAGATAGAAAGGTAAACTACTCATTTCTGAGAATGTTTGGTTGTGAAGCATTTGTCCATATTGATAAAGAAAATAGAACAAAGCTTGAAGCTAAATCCAAGAAATGTACCTTTATTGGATATGGGGTTGATGATTTTGGTTATCGTTTATGGCATTATGAAAATCACAAAATTATTAGAAGTAGATATGTCATATTCAATGAAAAGGTCATGTATAAAGATCAGTTGCAGGGAAAGAAACAGGAAAAGGAAAACACAGAGTACACAGTACTTGATGAAATTCAAGAAAATGAAGTTCCAAAGGTGCCAAAAAATCAAGAACAACAACAAGTACCTGAAACTCTTGCAACTGCAAGAAGATCTACCAGGTTAAGTAGACTCCCTGAATGATACTCTCCTTCAATGTATTATTTATTGGTGACTGATGTTGGTGAACCAGAATGTTATGAAGAAGCAATGCAGGTGGAAACTAGAAAGAAGTGGGAGCAAGGCATGAATAAGGAGATGGACTCATTGGTAGGAAAGCAGACTTGGGATCTAGTTCACTTGCCTCCTGGTAAAAGAGCATTGCAAAACAAATGGATTTACAAGTTGAAGGAATAAGAAGGAGGTAAGAAGCGGTATAAGGCCAGACTTGTTGTAAAGAGGTTTGCACAGAAGAAAGGTATAGATTTTGATGAAATATTTTCTCCTGTTGTTAAGATGGCTTCAATTAGGACTATTTTAAGTCTAGTGGCGGTAGAATATTTGCATCTTGAATAGTTAGATGTAAAAACAACTTTTCTCCGTGGGGATTTGGAAGAAGAGATATATATGCAACAACCACAAGGGTATGAGGTCAAAGGTAAGGAGGATCTGGTATGCAGGTTGAAAAAGATCATGTATGGCTTGAAGCAAGCTCCAAGGCAGTGGTATCTAAAATTTGACAAGTTTATGACAGAATAAGGTTATAGTAGATGTCATTCTGACCACTGTGTTTATTTCAAAAAGCTAGACCATGAAAGATATATTATCTTCTTATTGTATGTGGATGACATGCTTGTTGCAGGGTCTAACATGCAGGATATAAATGTACTCAAAATCTAGCTAATTCATTTGCGATGAAGGATTTGGGTGCTGCAAAGCAAATCCTTGGTATGAGAATAACAAGAGACAGGAAAAATCGCAAATTGACATTGTCTCAGGGTGAGTACATACAAAAGGTGTTGGAGAGGTTCAGAATGCAGAATGCAAAACCAGTTAGTACACCTTTGGCCAACCATTTCAGTCTAAGTAAGGAAATGTGTCCCAAGACACAGGAAGAGATAGATTACATGTCCAAGATTCCCTATCAATCAGCAGTTGGCAGCTTGATGTTTTCCATGGTGTGCACAAGACCAGATATTGCACAAGTAGTGGGAGTTGTGAGCAGATATATGAACAATCCAGGTAAAGAACATTGGAAGGCAGTAAAGTGGATTCTCAGGTATTTGAAAGGCACTGCCACTCAAGCATTATGTTTTGGAGGTTCAGACACTGCTCTGCAGGGATATGTTGATGCAGATATGGCAGGTGACAAGGATAGCAGGAGGAGCACCACAGGGTATGTGTTTACTGTAGGTGGAACAACATTAAGTTGGATTTTGAAACTGCAGAAGGTTGTTGCACTTTCAACAACGGAAGCAGAGTATGTTGTTGTTATAGAGGCTAGTAAAGAGATGATTTTGTTGCAGAGGTTTATGAAGGAATTGGGTAAGAAGCAGAAGGATAGCAGGTTGTATAGTGATAGCCAGAGTGCCATTCATCTTGCAAAGAACTCAGCATTCCATTCTAGGACTAAACATATACAACTGAAGTACCATTTCATACACTTTCTTCTTGAAGATGAATTGTTGAAGCTGGAAAAGATACATACTAGCCAGAATCCTGCAGACATGTTCACAAAGGTAGTGACCAGAGAGAAACTGAGTTCCTGCTCGGTTTCAGTTGGCCTTCTAGCATGAAGGTGAAGATGAGAAATTTTCCAAGTCCAAGGTCCAGCAAGTGCAGCATCGGTGGAGTTGTTGTGATCAGTCTCCAAGTGGGAGATTGTTGGTTGTGGAGCCTGATCTCCAGATTCAGAGATATTATTATCCAGCCGTGTCCATACCCCAAGTTTGGTTATGATCTCGGCCCAATCCCAGAGGGTTCGGGGGCAGCGCCCCTAAGAAAAAAAATTGGGGCTGTTTATGGGGGCCCATGGTTTTGGGTATCCCGTGGTATTTTCCCATTGTATTTCCCTTATAAAAGAAAGTCATTGTAACACGGCTAGGGTTGATGTATTAGGGTTTATGCATTGTAAAGATATCTGAGATCAGTAGAGAGATTGTGAGACTACGAAGAGGAAGTGCAATGACTGTGCTGTAGGTTGTATCCCTTCACTTTGCTGGATGGTATAATAATAAGGACTGACAACTTCAGTGTGGACGTAGCCCAAGTTGGGTGAACCACAATATATCTGTGTCTCTCTTGTAATGCGTATGTGTGATTATATTTGCATTTCTGTTTATTGCTATTGCTCTGCGATCCTGTTTTTCTAACAGATGGATATCAGTCTGGTTGCACGAGGAAATTTAACCAACGTGTCTCTCCTCTTCTTCCTCCATCAGACTGGGATCTGCAGAATTTAGAGGATTGGACGCACCGAACTTGGGTGTGTTTTCGGCTGGATCGTGAGCCATAAATTTCCTGAACTTATAACGTTACCTGCAAATAGTCCAAAAATGCTTCATTACCACAACGGGATTCTGTAAATTCTCGACATGCCAGATCAATTATATTAAACAGAAGCTACGACAGGCCTTTGAAACTTTTGGAGTCTTCTATAGGGTTTTCAGACTCTCGAAACATGAAAATACCAAGCGAGCACTCACCTACTCGGGCTCGATGTGAAATCCACGAGAGGGTATATATAGGATTGTTTAAGTTTTTCCAGACTCTATAAATAGGAAAACACCGGCGAGCACATACCAACCCGGGCTCGATACTAAAATCCACGGGTAGGTGTATGGAGTTATTGTTTAAGTTTTTCAGACTCCTTAAAATTGAAAACACCGGCGAGCAAGAACAAATCCCGGCTCGATATTAAAATCCAGAGATCAGTATTATAGAGTATTCTTCTCTCTCTTCTTCGAACTCTGTAAACAATGAAGAAGGTCCTAAGTCTTCCTCCCATGGGGTCGTTAAAATTTTTACATGGTTGGGATTATTGAGTTTTATTTCTTTCTTGGACTCATTAAAACAACAAGAAGGATATTCTTTTACCAAAAGGAATAAGGGATGAGAAGGGTATCTCACATCTTTTCAGTTTCAAAGGTAGTTAAGTCAGTCATGTCCTTAAACACAACACCTATTTGAGTCTATCATTTCAGTTGGGATTTAGTTTTTGACCTTAGGGTGAACTTGATCTCCGAGTTTTCAACTCCCCCGATTGGTTATTCTTCCAATTATATGGAAGGTCTGTTAATGTCTCCTACATTTCAGGCTTATATCACTTCCCCTTCATGTTAAAAACTACCTAAGTCACTTTCTGTTGTGCTCAATGTTCAAGGATACAGCTTGTGTCGGCCATTATGTAGTTTACCTTGACTTCATGTGTCGGCAATCCTAGTGTCAGTTTGTTTCATCTTGTTACTTGTCCTCCTCCACATCAGCTCATACCTTTTGAGTGTTCCTCGTGTTGGATGATGGAGGATGCATTAAGGTCTCCCTTCCAGTGGACTTATTCCCATCTACATCAACTCATTTTTCTCTGGGAAGGAAGTTTAGAGTTTCAGTTAGTACCTTGGGGATTGCATTCATTAGTGGCAGTTTCCCTCGTTGTTGAATAATGGGAATACATCAATGTCTCTTATTCGACAGGTTCCTCATGTGTTCGACTTTAAGTCCACTTATTCACACTTGTTGGATTGTACTAGGTACCTTGGGCCCCATTATCATTATCGATGGAATCCCTCGTGTTTGTTAACGGTATACATCAATGCCCGGTAATCAAACAATACCCCCCATGTTCGACTCCAGCTCATTTATTCACATGGTTAGGGTTTGTACCTTGGGTTGTTTGGATGAAGACCTTGGGATTCTGATAGCATCACCCTATTTATGTTATCACCCAAGCTGCGCAAGACTGAGCCTCACTCATTTTGTCTCTTCATGAGACATAGATCCAGTTTGTTGTTATGGCTATGACCTCTCATTTTGACATGGATCCACACTTGTATTTCAGTGGCCATGCTATATATACATATCCTAGTTATGTATCAGAGATCATGTTGTATCATGCTACACATCTATATGATGTCAAGATTGTAATTGCTCGATGACCTTGATCTTTGTTTCAGGTACTTTTGTGACTTGGTTCTGCGGTTTCTTGCTCCTCCTCTGACTTGGAATTATAATGTATTTCAGCCATTGTTTCCCTTTGACCTCACACATTAGGGGGCATCTATTATAGGTCAAATATGCACTTCTCCGTTCGTGATCACATTGCTCTGTCGATCACACAAAAGGACACTATGGATTGAAGAGCTAGGTTGACCTGGATGAGTTATTGCTTGCACTACACTCTTCAGCTGAGAATTTACTGTTTATACTGATTTCACAACATGTGCGCTACTCTTTGCACAGTAAACCAACGTTCTAAATGCTACTTTTCTCAAGGACAACTAACACACACCTTCAAAAATTTGCAAACGCTTGTTGTAAATCACAAAAGTTGTATACTGTGCGCTACTATGGTTGTATGAAACCCACGCACATCTTAAGATGAAATCAAAAATATATTAATATTACGAATTAGGATTAGTTGAAGTTGGTTTTGCAACTTCCCCAACCTCCCAATTCAACCACCTCTCGAATTTAACTGCCTACCTTGTCCCATAAATACAAGGAGGATCAATGAGAAAGGGACCTAGACAGAATGCTTTGACTGTTGTTACACTGGAGGAATTCCCAAGTCATTGTGAAGAGCAGGAGCCTAGGACTCGGTTACAGAAGCATCTAGACAGATCAGGTATATCTGTACTGATTTATGTTTCTTTGACAATAAAAAGGTGGAAATACCCTTCCCGTCCCAAATCGAATGTCTATTGGATTGAATGTTCATTTGGTTTGATATCTGATTATAGTTGATGTTTAATTTCTTTCAATTTCATCATATTTATTACAGTCAAGATACACTAAGGAAGGTTTACTTTGTGTTGCAGGTTCATCATTGTGGAAGACCAAGCGAAAGCTAGGACCTACCATCGATAAAAAGGTACATCTTTTGATATCTCGATATCTTTCCATTTGAAGTAACTAAATGCAATACAATGAATGTATTTACCTATCACCCCACCCAAGTTGGAAGTGTCTACTCCTCACTATAAGGTATTTTTCCTGCACAACAACAACTATTATAAGAATAGGTTGCCTTGTATCGAACCTCTTTTTGAGACTGATAAAAAAATTCAGAATGATATTTTGAGTAGGAAGTACATCGATGTTCTAAAAGGCGCTCCTGAATTCGATGATCTAAATGAACAATACCTCCACTAGGGCATCCAGATGAAATAGAGCCATGAGATGGCTTGAACTTAGAATGAGGTGCCTCAAAATGAATCAAACTCTGGATACTCCTTAGCGATCCAGAAGAAGTTTGTACCTCTCCACTAGATGACAACCAGATTATTCAAACTGAAATCTATGCTTGGTATACTCTATCTGTCCATGCTTTCTTAACCATGCCATTAACATTAATCATGATTAATGACCCACAAACTGATGAACCCATCTCAGGCTTCTCATGTTGATCAGAACTTCTAGAGAACCCAACAACGACCATTGTAGACAATACCTGTATTTGGCCATGGGAGGTATTTTTGGAGCACGACACAAAAGACTTCACTGACTTATCCAGTAATTAGAATGAATGAATGGCGTGGTAGCTTGAAATTAGGGCCAAAAAGGGACAAAATGGAGGAAATTCCCACTATAACAATGTATTTTTTAATTTATCATATTTTCCTTTAATGAATGGTTGCAAATTGGGTGCGTAGTCCATCCTTACGTTATTGTTTGACATCCATTAATAATTTTAATTACCAAAGTTATAAATGGTTGCAAATTGGGTGGTGACTTAGGTCATTATGTGACATCCATTAAAAATGACAAAGTTATAAAAGGAAAATTAATAGCTACGTAGACGAATAAGACCTTTTTTTGGGGAAAAAGTCATATTTTCTTGCTATTCAATTGAATCAAAGGAAAAAAGGAAATATTACAGATCATATCATCTCCAAGGCAAAGATGGCAGGTGAGTATATGATTGATAGAGTCTGTATAACTACATGCATACATGATTTTTAAGAGCTTGAAGAACCCACTAACAAGTTTTTAACAAGTGCAACAAAACTAGATTGCTGCTTGCATAAAGCCAAGGACAAAAAAAGAGCAAAAAGAAACCAGTTGTTAAGAAAGATACAACCTTCTGCCTAATCCAGGAAATGCACCACACCATCGATGGCCATCTCACCCTTGATAATTTCCTCAAAAAACAAAAGACCTTTTGAGCAAGGAATGGCCTTTTTGGATAGAGTGTTTGCTTCTGCATTGAATTCCCTATGAAAATGATCTATCTGAATATCCTCATACAAAGACATGATATATTTTACTCTCGAACACCAGTGGTCTAAAGAGAGGACCTAAAGATTGAAGACACCCTTTGACCACTGAACAATAGATAGGGAATCACCAAAGATCGACAGGGAGGTAATATCATTGAAATTGGCAAAATGAAGAAGACACCAGAGAGCCAAAAGATCAAATTTAGTATTGGTCGCATTGCCAGAGTTGCAAGTAATGATCCTAGTTAATCTGAAAAAGAACACCACATCCCTCGAGACCTCCTTCGACAACACCATCGAAATCACATGTTGCCTTACCAACCGATAAGAAAGGGATTGAGATTAACCTTTTTTTCTTGGTCATATATGTAGGAATGAAATCCTTATACATGCCCAAGATCTTTAAGACACAAAAGTACACAGATGGCCAGCGATCCACAAAAAAAACCTCATTCCTCATAAGCCAAATATGCCAAAATGGCATAAATCCTCACCTCAAACTCTTTGAAAAATGCTCTTTAATTTGTAGGTTATCTTCCCTTTTCCTTTTCGAAAAATGGTTGTTACATACAATGTTTATGATTTTTGTGTGATTGGAAGGAAAATATTTGTTTATTTCTTGTTGACAAAGCATGTAAATATGGTGAACATATATGTAATTAATCAAGCATGTATTTTAGGAAAGTGTAGTCTAGTGAAAGGCCAAATTATGAAGGAAGAGAAACAACAATGGTGGGTGAGTCTACAAGTATCTCAAGACCTCATGTTCTATTCATAATTCAAACTTTCTATCAATCAAATAATATTTCCATGCATTTAGGACACGGGAATCTATTGTTACTAAGAGATCCAAGTTGTCATGATCTGCTTACTTTTGCTTGTGAATGTTTAACTGCCTAGACTCATATTCCACCACTTTTCCTTCCTTCGTGAGCACTCCCTAAATGCTCTCACCACTCGCATTTATCCATACCAGGAAATCCTTATCAAAGCAAGGAAGTATCATTATAGGTGTTGTCATGAGAATTCTCTTTAAGTTCTCGGTATCTTTCTTCATGTAAGGTTTTCCACATAAATTTGACACCTTTATCTTGTAACTTCGGCGAGGATCTTATAATTTTTTAGAAAGAGTTTATTTGAGATCTGTTACGGATTGAAACCCTCAGCACCTATCGACTTGCTCAGCTCCTCGACACATCCAAACTCCGACACCGACTACAACCAGCGAGAAGTTGATAAAGCCTTGGAGTTTCGAGATCAAATCTACGACATTCAGAAGCAAGCACAGGAAATGTTGCAATGAGCTACAAGAAAGCTAAGGCCCGACACAACAATCATCGTATTCCTCATTCATTCCAAATTGGGGATAAGGTCTGGTGACATCTAAAGAAGGAGCGCTTCACTGGTCCATTTAAGAAGCTCAAACCTTTTCTATATGGTTCGTATAGTATTCTTCGATAGATTGGCGAAAACGATTTCCAGCTTGACATTCCTGCATGCCTGGGTCTGCATCCAGTATTCAATGTGGATCTACTTCGACCATACCATGCACCACTGTTGGAACAGAATGAATTGCAAACAACATAACCCAAAGACATCCATCCAGATGTTCAGGATCCTCTTCCTTGCGACACCATTGTAGGACGACGAGTACTCCATACAAGAATGAACACAATTCCCTTGTTTCAGGTTGCTAAAGCCGGACAGATCCCGGCACAAGGAAAGTGGTACTCTGCTACTGAACTAACCGACAATTTTCCTCACCTTCACGAGCAAACAATGGGGACCATTGTTTCTTAAGGAAGGAGGTTTGATCCACATCGCAGTTGGCATTATTGCCGGATGCTAACTTTGACACATCTTTGACAAGTCATCAACGTCGACACAACTTCGACAAGTTTCGAATTCGACAAGTTTCGACTTCGACAACTTCACAACTTAGACAAGTTCCACGACATCGAAATGTAGCGTCAATCAATGACTTGCGACTGTCGAACTTCGACATATTGTCTCTCTGTCTTCCAGTCGACTGTAACAGTGGAACTGCCGAATCGTTATAACTTCTTTGTAACTGAACGTAACAGGAAAGCACCCAAGCGTCTCAGCACTCTCTATATAAGCATGTAAACTATTCTAATATACAGAGATAGAATGAAGTCATGATCTTCAGTTCGCATTCTTTCATATTATATGTGTATATTTGTGTTTTGTCTGTGTAGTGTATTCATGCTTTGCACATTTTGTTTCTTAAGCTTCCGCCATAACAGAGCCGACTCATTCAGTCGAACTGTTGTCCCCCTCGTGCTTCTTGGCCACGGGCTAGATTGAGAGAGGTTACAAATGAGTGGTTTAGATCTTTATCCATGTGATAGATCTAAGTAACTCTACAAAAAATAATGAGTCAAATTCCATGTGGATCCATGAAAGAGAATTAAGAGGAAATGCACCCTTATAGAATGAAGACCAGGAAATTACAAACAATGGCTAGTGCGCCAATATCAAGGAAGAAGGAGGTCTAATTCATAACCAACAATTCCCATGTGCCATTTCCAAGGTGAGAATATGAGCAAAAGGTGATAGGCCTGGTCTGATCCCTCAACATTTGTATGCATGGAGTACACTAGAAATGGACACCCATTCATATATCCTCCATTATATTTCCAAAATTATAACACAATGTTATTCATGCACAAACGATATGGAAGGCCTATGTATCTTTACATATAAATATATCATCTATGCAAGTATTATTTTTATTTAAAAGCAGACAAATCCTCCGCTTACCATCACCACTAGAACTCCAGATCATCTATTAAAATAAAATTCGAAGGCAGAGACTAAAAATTGTTATTATAGTTTTAGTCGGTAGAAGCCATATGGATGATCAGATCTAGCACTCACGAACTGCAAAACATACAATCAAAGAGACCAAATTAATATGGAAGGAATTGTAGTAATGTTGTTGAAAACCATAAAATCCATTCAACATACATCAAATACATGGTTTAATTTTCACCTGTATCCCCATTCGTCGTCATACCATGACACTAATTTAACAAAATTGTCACTAAGTGTTATGCCTGCCTGAGCATCAAATATGCTTAATCTACAATGATAACAATAAAGCATCTACAATCAGTCTAGGTCGCAACTAAGCATAGCAGAGTACAAAAGAAACAAATTGAATGTGGGAAAAATTTGCAACTTACAGATTGTTATCAATGAAATGTTTAGATACCGCAACGTCCTTTGTGTAACCAAGAATTCCTTTCAATTTCCCTCATATTCCTCCCTATAGGATGAAATGTGGCATATATAGTTAGAATTAAATACACAACCTCAAGCCTCATTCCTACTTGAATATTGTATATATTCTTCCTCCTCGTAGTGAGGTCGCTTAGACTACTTACTTGATGGTCGCCTTAATTTCATTATAAGTAGCAGATTTCTCAAGTCGAATAGTCAGATCAACAACTTAAACATATGGAGTGGGTACTTGGAAGGCCATTCTAGACAACTTTCCATTGAGAGCTAGTAGAACCTTGCCAATAGTCTACAAAAATAGAGTCACAGGTAATATCAGTCAAAACATTGGAGAAAATCGCATTCACCATGAGCATGAGAGAATGTGCTAGAATGGAAAAATTAGTTAAAAAATAAAAAAACTTAAAAAGCACAACTACTCAAATGGGATAAGAAATAGTACACTTCAATATGTATGAGTACCTAAAACGGAGTCTCCTAATGACATCTGAAGAATAGTCTTGGCCGAGGGGATCTAGTAGTTCTCCTAAAGAGTCAAGGATAGTTGTAAGGATTACTAAACACTGGTGGAAAAGAGAAACATATAAGCGGAGCAAACTAGGCTTTGGAAGGAGCTAATTTGGATGTAAAGACAAGAAAATCACAAGAAGTCATTTTCCAACCACAATCCTCTTTGTTGACTATGTGAAAGTAAGGGTAACTGGCTATATTTTGTCACTTGACACAATAAGGTTGTGCTCTTACTGATTGTTGTTCATGTAAGGTCCCGGTCATATTATTGCGAGGAAAAAGTAGATTAAATACCTCCTATATTGGCATGTTAACAACATACATTCTGCAAATTTTGGGGCAGACTTTTGAAAAAATCACTCCATGCTATAAACGGATCCAAGCTCGCAAGAAATAATGGCCAAGTTCAAAGAATAAAGAAACACAGACTAAGTACTTCATTGAGATAGGAGCAAAACTATCCAAAGTCTAGAAAAACTAACTAATACTAAAAACAATTATCCAATTTACTCCTCTAGTGGGTTAGCTCAATCAGTTCCCACTAGGCTACCAACCACTATTGTTGAAGGTGATTGAACTATCTTCCATCCATATATTCCAGGGAAAGGGGGGAACCTGCAAGGTTTTCTTGTTGAAGCACTAGAACCCATCTCCAAACAATTTCAATTCAACCAACACAATTGTTTTTGTAAAGGTAAAATAGATGTTCAAGTTTGAATTCCAAACAGGAAGGACTAAAAACCTAAGGAAAAACTAGGACGGTTTACTGTGAAACAATAATTCAACTAAGTCCATCAAAACCCAGTGAATCTCATAAGAGCCTCATTCGCTCTCTCCCCTCTTCGATATTTCAAATTTCCTCTAAACTTCTAAATCTATTTGAATTTCAACAAAATAAAAGAGTCATTCATACATCATATATTGGAAGCCTTGTTGATTTAAGATCCCCACTGCAAGATCAAGGTCGACGAGATATACTCCTTTCTAAACTGAGACTTAGTCCAAATAGAATTGCATGGAGCCGCCATTGCAGCTTCATATGCGTTGCTTCTTTTCCAACCACTATGGAGGACATGGGTTAGAATCACAAGCTAAGTAAGTTGTATATATCCTAATTAACTACATACCTGAGTATCTATGGAACTTTTTTTAGCTCTACAAAATTGCTTCACTCAAAGACCATTTTTTAAACCCTGCATCAAGTAGATAATTTTGAGAAAAATCCAATTAAAATATTTTATGGAATGTCATATAACTCGATCCTTATGTTTAATGAAGGAAATTTCATCTTATGTAAACTCATACATTCAATCCTCTGGATCTCTATCCAGAGTAGGGGTAGGGCATAAATCCAGTCCTCCCTGCCCAATGTAAGGCATGTCTAGCCGAATTTTAAAACAAAATAAAATTTTAAAGAATACCAATGAGCTAAAATGGAAGAAATAAACATGCAGTGAATATATTCAAGTGAGATTGTGAGCAAGGGAGCTTGATCCCATGAATTGTGGGCGAATTGGAGGGAAAAAACATAAAATCTGAGGCACTAATGATCAGGCTCATAGATAGTCACCTAAATGTGATTTTCTCCCACCATGGAAGCACCTTCTTGCTAGCAGAAGGAGCCAATTGTCGGCCTGAGTTCGGCTTTTGCAGAGTAAGCAACACTTGGCACTGGTGCTCAGGGTTTTGACGGAGGACTCTTGCGCGAATGACCCGCATATCCTCACCACGGATGATCCACTTCTCTTCTTCCTCCTTGATTCTCATCCTCCCGTAGTGTCAAGGATACAAAGAGCAAAGCCTGAACACAGAGGAAAAGGCCGAGAAGCATAAGAAATAAAAGCCCGAAAATACAGAAAATCTATTTAAGAAGCATAAGAAATAACAACCCAAAAATACAGAAAACCCTAACCAGGTGCAGTTGATCAACGAACACGTGACGGATCGATCAACCGCTAACCAACCTCCAAAATAGCATGAAAATGCACTTGGCAGCATTCCATTGGCTCAATGAGCGAGGAATCCAGTTAAAGTAACATGGATGGTCTTTCGTTGTTTGAATGCCTAAGGCGTAATTATTAAATAAAATATTTAAAATTCATAAAATCCTTTCCAAATAGGAGGGTTTTGCAGTACGTTTTTTTCGGTAGTAGAGTACTCATGAGGAGCTTCTGGAGATCTGGGAGAGCTCGCAAGTTTTTAGTGAGGATTGAAGGCGATGGGACAGCTTTCATACTTTTTGACAGAGGAGATCCATCCGTACATATACGTGGCTGACCTCCTCGGAACGGATGGTAACGGTGAGAGTCAACAATATCATGACAGGACATGTGATGTGGTTGGTTATTAGTGCTCTAGCAAGCGATGTAAAGGATCCGCCGAAAGATCCTCACAAATTGACAACACTAACTCCCATTAGTTGTGAATCTGTCATCAATCACATCCTCTGGAAGTGGTGGCCTCGCCTAGTGACGCAAGCCTATCAAACCCTCGCCCCCACCTTGTGGGATAGGTAGGCATGGCACGCCGCGTGGGTTAAATACTAATTAAAGAAGTTCTATATTGAGGTGCTTTTGTCTATATATTTATAACATACTGCTTGCAATGAATCCGTCTTGTGTTTTGTAGTTTCTACATGGAGCAATGAATCCATTGGCATCCATACTTGCTGTGGCAGCCATACATGGCTTTCTGATCCATTTTTTTCCCATATTTTCAGTCGTTGGAAGCCACACTTGTTGTGATTGACCGTGTTATTCTGTAGATTTATTATGCTCAATATATGCCTTTAATTCATTGGCACAATCAGATCTTTGTTCTTCAATGCATCAGACCAAGTTCCTATTAGTGAATTAAAATACTTGCAGATCTCTTTGGACATCCTTAGGCTACGTGAATTAATATAATATTATTATTTTACCTAAGGTCATTAGTTCAATATTTTATTAGGGCTAGGTAGTTAGACCAAGAATTTCTCCCTTCTATTTGCATGTAGTTCACCTTCAACCTAGATGTCATTTCTTCTATCACAATTGTAACCCTATTCCTTGGCAAACATTTATAATCATTATTCAAACTTTAATTCTATATAATGCCTCATTTGAGGGATGAATCCTACTTCTTAATGACCAAATCATTATCATCCTTGAAAACAATGATATATCTTTCTCTCCTAACTATTAGATTAAGGATGAAATGATGACTTTTATAATTAACAATGGTAGCTACCAAAGCCTAATTTCTCTTGACCTTTGCACCTTCAACTCCATACTACTCCTCGTACCTTGAAACCTAGGATGAATACACCATAATATTCCTAAGATAATGATGGACATCAACAGTGTCAAATTACTTGAATTCCATTAGTTCATTTTTTGACATAGTCTTTTATGAAGTTTCCACCCTTTAATCCTCTCATTCGATTTTAGGGATACATTACCAAAAATAGTGTTAGGCACTTATGACACTTGGTGTTATACCTACTTCCTCTCCAAATATGAAAAGTATATGAATTATCCTTTTACACAACTACTAGTACACCTAAGCCTTTCACCCATCCCTCTTCACACCTCATTATTGGACCCAATCAAGATTTAACACTATAGGATTCTCAACTACAACAACCAAGTTCCTATTAGTGAATTAAAATACTTGCATATCTGTTTGGAAATCCTTAGGCTACGTGAATTAATATAATATTATTATTTAACCTAAGGTCATTAGTTCAATAGTTTATTAGGGCGATTTAGTTATATTGTGGATCCATTAAAAAACTATAACAGAGGCCCTTAGGTAGATCTATGGGATTATTCTTCTTTATCTACAATATTTTATATCTTAGATCAATTCAACATTTTCCCCCTTATTTATTTTTATTTATTGGTCTCTTACTTCTTATCAATAATCACTCCACAAACCTTTATCTAGACATCCTCAAACATATTTGGTTTCAATACTAAAATTACTCTTTATATGTATATAAATGTTTGGAATGTAAAATCAAAATGTGAAATTTTGTATGGATGTCAAATGTTTGGAATGTTTATATATCAAAACATGTAAAATTTGAATATGTTATGAGTTGATATTTGTGTAAATGTAGACATTTTATCAAATGGAAAGAGAGGGGTCTTCGAGGCAAAAGCATATAAGGTCTACTGGTACAACAACATCTACTAAGGGGAGGTCATCACGGTCATCGGTAATTGGTGTCTCGACTAATAATCGAAGGTTGTCAGCTTCCCCTTGAGATTCAATCTTGTTGTATAGTTCACATTCATCTAATCACTAGTTAGGCCAAAGGGGCACAGATGATTCCCCTATATCTTCTATGGGAGAACGTTTATTTCAACCTTTTATTGGTATGAACATTTATGTTTTAATACATGTATCAATTGTAATTTTGCGCGTGTTCAAAAAGTTTGTATGTTTACACACAAGTGTGTTTGTCTTTAAAGCAGAGCAATGTTCAGAAGAGGCTTGTAATTCTAGACAGAGGGACGAAGGTCAAGCAAGGAGGACATCTATTGAACTAGATGTGGGTTGTACACCCATAAAAAATTATCCATCTGATATACTTGAGGAGATTCCATGGGAAAGTAGTGTTCAAAAAATGACCCTTGAAAGTTGTATATCTCACTATGACAAGTTGCAACATGATCTTTCTAGTTTGGATCTTCTTCCAGAGAGAAAACAAAGTCTAGATATTGTTTTGTGGTCATTGCAAAAATTCATTGAGGTATATGAGGGTCTCATACCAACTACATACAGTTTTATTGACTTGATGCGGAGGATAAAGGCACAAGTGATGGGTTCGGACAGGTCGGATTTGTGAAGGAGAGAGTGACCAAAGAACGGGCCAATTCAATGTTTATCTCCAAAGAAGGCCAATTCAGGGTGAAATATTTCAAGCACCCTGAACTTGCACATCTATTATATGATCGGTTCCTTGCAGCCTATGGTAGGTTGCCATGGAGTGACGAGGTTCCTAATTATTTTGCCAGATTTTTTTATCTAGAGTTTTTTTTAAAATATGAAGCCATACTACACCGATATTCATTCTAGCTTTTATGGAGTTGGAAAGGAGTTAATATATGATCGAAAATGTGCTCTTAGAGATCCCACAACTCTTCGACCTTCATCCTAGATATCCCACCCAGCTAGGCTTGTGACTTAAAATCATAGATGGTGCTCACATCCCAACTTGGGACAACTGCAAGGGATTCTGTTGCCGAAGGTTTAACATCGGAATCTGTAAGAGTTGATGTGGGATTGGTTCGATAGAGGGCTCAAGACAATATTTGTCAAAAGTTTGTTTACAAAACCAATGATGAGGTAGACGCAAAGAGCATTGAAGATCTTAGGTCTTATGCTAAGGTCTGTCGCGATACAACTTCAGATGTCCTATCCCATGACACATTGAGTATAGGAGAGGTTTGTTGTTTATGTACATACAATCTATAATTGTTTTATTCATTTTGAATTTAACTTTTCGTTACATTATATCTATGACTTTAAGTATATTTTGATATACAATAATAAATACATTACGTAAATGTTTATTGATTGCATTTTTCTAGATTGTTGAATGAACATGATTTTCGGCTCTCTACTAGTGAAAATGTAGAAGAGCATTTTAGAGAGGTATATTTATTAAACAAATTTATATTTATGTTTAAAAGATATTGTATGCTTTTTTAGAATTTTAAGTAATCTATGTATCCTATTATTAATGTGAGCACATTTTGAAATTGAAAATGGTTTTATCCACGGGTTCATTTAGGTTCCAAATTATTTGATGATATTATGTCTCTTGTAAGCATGTTTTCAAATTTTTTTGTTTTGGTTTTAAGGGTACCCGCACAAAGCTGGTACCCAAAAAGGCCGTAATGGAAGCGGGCGAGCGAAAAAAAAACAAGGGCGCACACGCGCATTCAAACATGTGTACGTGCCCCTGCTTCGGAAATGCAGATTGTCCACGTTGGTGAGTTGACGTGGACAAAATGTGCACGCACGCGTTATTAACGCGTACGCAAATATATGCACGCACACGTGTTTACATGCGTGCATGCGTGTTTGTAGCGCATACACGCCATCAGTGCATACACGCTAAAACACGCGCACGCGGCCATGCATAACGTTTACACCATTAATTGACCAACATTTATGCCATTTAATGCCAAACATTCAATACTTCAAAAATATTGCATCCTTGACATTTGATGCATTATGATTCATGAGATTATAATGACCTATGTTTTAGTGTACGTGTGTGTGTATTAGTATTGGTTACTTAAACCCTATTAGTCCTGGTTATTATGCATAACTATGTTAGACATGGAGACCTATATGGTTGCTTAGGATTTTCATTAATGATGAATATTGATAATTGATTATAATGTTTATAAACCTTAACTATGATCTTTATTGATTGTGTTTATTATGGTGTTGGTATCCCATAACAATTTCTTTCGGGGGCGCTGCCCCCGGACCCCCCGTTGTGCGTGCTGGGATCATAACCAAGCTTGGGGTACAAACACGACTGAAACAACATCATCTATGAAACTGGAAGATCAGGCTCCACAACCAACAAATAGATCATGGGGTTAAGGGGGGGACAGTAGCATCCCACGTCATACCAGCAAGGGTCGCACCCGGTGCAACACCGCACAGGATTTGAAATGTAAACATGCTTAGAGGGTGAAAGAAGAGGATTGAGACCTAAATGAACATTTCATAACTCAGGATATATGATATGGGGATGAAATGATTTGGGCTCTGGGCCCTAAATCATTTGGATATGAGTGTTTTTCACACCAAAGACGGCCCATAGGGCCTCAAACATGGCCGAGTAAGGAAATAATACAAAAAAAAACCCTCTCGTAAGTCCAAATTTAAAAAAAAATTGTAAGGGGCCCCTGTATTTTCCCTGGGGGGTGTTGTGGTCACAACAGTGGGATACATGAGCCATGAGTATGTTTTGTAAACTGAAACAAGGGATTTAATCCCTAAATGAACCTCTCAACCTCAATGCCATGAACAAAACCTAAAATCCACAATGTGAGCCATCTATAAGGTGTCTTTGGAATCAAAGTTCAATGCGAGTGTCATTACAATGTCTTGGGAATCATGTACGAGTATTAAACAAGAGCCTTTGTCAATAATATTTTCTTATTGGGAATATGAACACCATTAGTTGTCCAATATAGATTATCCATAACATCCTTTATGCACTGTGGATGTTTCTTGGGCCCTTAACCTTAGTCTTGGTAGAAAAACAATAGCCTCAATCCCTTGGCCATGGTTTATGGAGGGAAATAACAATCTTAGACCCGAAACATATTTTGTCAAGATCAAATGAAATGAATGCATCCTCAGACTACCATGAAAGACCATGGATATGTTGCAAGGCCTTGAACAACATCAAAGAATGAAAACAGGTTGCTTGAGATCTTATTGAATCATAATGAGCTCAATTGAATTCCACTTGAGCCTTAATTGAAACTTCTTGACCTCAAACGTCGTCAATAACACATAGAAACCATGACACTAAACCTCTGCAAGGAGTCTTTTGCATATGAATTGAATATGGTTGCCATTATGATGTCTTGGGTTTCAAGGATTTATCTTGGCTCCTTAACCATGGCTAGTGGAGGTAAACAAGATCCTCCAACACTAACTCTTTCTTCTTAGGCACAAACACCATGAAAGAGTCCCTGGACCACCACATTTGAAATCTATAGGGTATTAGTCAACTTCAAGTATGTTATGTGTGCCATGACTAGGTTAGTTGTGAACCAAAAATGGGTGTCAATGTCTAACCAAGGTATAGGGACAACAAGAAGCTCCTCATGCCTTAAATGAAGCTTCTCAGGCTCAAGCACCATGAACAACACCTACATCTCAAGAAGCTTATTAGGATACGATGTTGATTGCTTCTTCAAACCACCACACATAACCCTTGTGGGGTATCTCTAGCAAATGCAGAGGGATACATATACCATGATTAGGCTAAATCGTATGCCTTAAACAATTATATGTCATCATCATCATATTCATAATAATCATCATCATCCTCATCGTCATCATCGTCCTCATCTTCATCATCATCATCATCTTCATCATCAACATCTTCATCATCATCGTCATCACCGTATTCATCATCATCATCATCATCGTTGTCGTCGTCATCACCACCACCAGGGTATTTTTTAAGGATTCTAATATTATACTTAAGTTTAGTATCCTAAGCGATTATTTTGGATTGAAAAAAAACATGTATATAGATAGGTAGGCGAATATTAAATATGAAACATACAATTTAATACTGAAATGTGTAAATTTTGGCAAATATTATGATAAAAAAACATATTTTCTGTAAATATAGGCAATATTAGAGACTAAAAATGACCAAATAACAAATTTATTTTTTGAAAAAAAGCCCAAAAAATATCCAATTGGTGAAATTTCTCCCCTAAAACTTACCCTGACCACCACCATCCCCTAAAACTTACCCTGACCACCACCATCATCATCATCATTGTCATCCTCATCATCATAATCATCATCATCATCATCATCATCTTCGTCATCATCATCATCATCATCATCATCATCATCATC
>BSBM01000863.1:14257500-14462500 GCA_027924585.1 Larix kaempferi | reverse complement strand
GGCGCAATGTAAAAGGGCAATTTGCGGGAAACCTCTGCTACAAGGTATTTCCCTTGTAGTGAGTGAGAGAGAGAGAGAGAGGGACATAGGGGGGGAGAAGAGCGGAGGGGGGTTACAGAGAGAGAGAGAGAGAGAGAGAGAGAGAGAGAGAGAACGATTATAGAGAGAGAGTGAGAGGATGAGGGTTAGGGGGAGAGGGGAGCATGGTTAAGGAGATAGTGAGAGAGGGGGGAGGGGCAAGAGGGGGCTTAGGAAGAGATGGGAGGAGTGAGAGGGAGAGTGTTGGTTGTGGAGCCTGATCTTCCAGTCTCATAGATGATGTTGTTTCAGTCGTGTTTGTACCCCAGGTTTGGTTATGAACCCGGCACGCCCAACGGGGGGTTCGGGGTTTTTTTTTGCGCTAACAGATTACGGGCCCATGGTTTTGGGTAGCCCGTGGTATTTTCCCATGGTATTTCCCATTTAAAAGGAAGACATTGTAATATGGTTGTGTAATGTATTGTAGCATTGTAAATATCTATGAGATCATCTAAGAGAGACTGAGAGAGAGTGAAGAGGACATTACAGCGGATGTGCTGCGGGTTGCATCCCTTCATTTTGCTGGATGGTATAATAATAATGACTGGCAATTTCTGTGTGGTCGTAGCCCATCTTGGGTGAACCACATTATATTGGTGTCTCTCTTGTAATGTGTTTGTGTATTTTAAATTTGCATCTTGTTTATTGTTATTGCTCTGTGATCATGTTTTTCTAGCAGAGAGGACGATGGTTATGGTTAGGGAGATAGGAGGGAGAGCGAGAAGGAGAGGAAGTTTAGGTAAAGAGGAGGGAGAGGGAGAAGAAGAGGAAGTTTAGGTAGAGATGGATATAAAGGAGGATTAATGGGGGAGAGAGTGAGAGCTAGAGAAAGAGAGAGAGAGAGAGGGGGGTTGAAATGGGGTGGAGGGGAGGAGGGTTAGGGAGGGAGAGGGAGAGAGGGGATGAAGGTTAGGGAGGGACACGAACATAAAAAGGAGAGGAGGTGGATTAGAGTTAGGAAGAGGGGTGGTAGGGGCAAGGGGGGGTTGAGATAGATGAAGATGACATCAAAACTACATTTCGGATTAGTAAACAAATGCGCGTGCATGCTTTTAGTGCGTACTCATGTATTTAAAACAACGCGTACGCGCCATTTAAATTTCTAAATTTTGGCGGGCAATTCATTTCCCACCAATGTGGTGGATGACTTGGCTGCTTTGGTTTTAGGTTCAGGTTGCCAAAGCAGGTGGCTTGGACTATGTTATAACAAAATAAATCTGATTCTATAACTTCTTCTATTTCGAGCATGATTCTGCATATGCTACACTTGTCCACTGCTAATGAAATTGCACACACATGTAGAACTATGTGTGTCGATTCTGAATATGTAATTTTTTATTAAATCTATCATTTTTTTCTATTTTTTATTTAATTTTAATTGGACTAACATCAAACTTACACAAAAAGTAGGTTATTTCTTCCGGCTATAACTTTTGATTGGCTCACTTATTTTGAAAACGAAAAAGAACCCGCACAAGTACACACAAATACCTACATCATAAAAAATAAAAAATAAAGTTCATTGATTATGTTAAGACCATGATGGCGGTGCCCAACGCTCGACCTAGTCATTTTAAGGCTTCGCTGACTTCCTTAATTTAAAAAAAAAATAAAATTAACATAAATAAAAATGGAAAAATAGCATTGCACTAGACTGACCTGTTATCTACGACTCTGTATAAAAAATTTCTCAAATTCCCACCATTTGCATACCAAACCCGGGGCCCAACGCAAACATATTCATTATGTTTTCCTAAAAAAATAACATACCAACCTTAGGAGAACCCATTTTTTGGGAGTTATAATTAATTTCCATAAATAAAAGTTATATATTCCGGAAGGTAATCTGATTGTCTACGTTTCATCTTCTTACGCCATATTCCAAAAAGTTGTGTAGGTAGCTCTAATATTGCTTTTTGACATTCAGATTTTTGTTTTTCCAGAAGTCCATTACGACTAACACGTCATGAGTGACCAACATTAGCTTGCACTAACCCTTAAGTGAGTACTTTATTTTATTTTATTTTACTTACACAATATTTTATTTATTAACAAAATTTAAATTTCAAGGAACACAGGGAAATATGAACATTGGTGGTGAGGTAATTGTTTATAAATTATAAATTTTTAAAAATTTAATACACAAGTTTATTTAAGTTTTTGAATTTAATAGTTTAAAATTGTTTAATTAATATGATATCTTCATAATTGCTTTTATACATATTATACGCTGGTAATTGTCCAAGCGGAAGAGGATATTGGTCCTTTAATGGACATGGACATTCATAATGAAATAATTTTGTTTATAATTGTTATTCTTTTCATTTTATTTTTATAAGTTTAATAATAATAATTGAGCATAATTCCTAAATAATTGTTTTAATTGTTTTTTAAATAAATTTAAATAAAAAAAGACATCCTAAACGTAATGCGATATGCATATCATATTTTTAATAATAGTTTATATTAATAAACAATCACTAATTTGTATAGGTGCATAATCCTTTTTAAAAGGTATTTTACAAGAGAAACATAAAATTATGATGACTTTGCTAAAGCAATCCATTAAAAAAAATTAACTTACCAATGGCATAATTAAAACATATATTTATGTTTATATGAGTAATTATTATTTATTATAATTAAAATAAAAATATATAGTCATTTATATTATATGGTATAAATTTGTTAAAGATTTTAATCAAATTTACATTTTTCTCCAATCTAACATATGGAACTCTCCAATCTTTTTTACAAAAGGGACTAAGCCCTTAAATTGTTTTGCAAAATTTATTTACCGACCCTCTCCAAAACATAATATTTCAACACCCAAAACCTAATTCACTCATTTCTATTAAGATTATATCATTTTTCATACGCAAATAAAAAATGAGAAAGTAGCTTTTACATGTCATCTCCTTTATTTTAATAATAAAAATTAACTATTTCTTATTTCTTAAATGCATTATTATATTGTAACAATGTCTCTCTTTCTTTCACGTTAGAATCCATTATGCCCATTGCTTATCATAAAAATTCACAACAAAATAAAATAACTTTCAATTTAATAGTGAAGTAAAAATATTAAATAGAAAAAAAAGAAATAGAAATTTTACATATAGAGAAAAATAAAAGAATAAAAATAAAATGAAATATATATATATATATATATATATACTTGTTATTTTAGGAGAAATCAAAGTATAAATAGGAGAGTTTGTAGGCTCTATTCAAGGACAATTTAAACAGCCTGGTTTGCCCTTACATGTAATACCAACATAAATTAAAACAAAACCAGTCCCAAAAATGACCAATGAAAAGCCAAGACTGAGCCAAGGGGATTGGAATAACATATAGTATGCATCTGTTTAGATCACTATACAAATATTAGTAGAGAGTGGAGGAATAATCTTGAATGCAAGAGTTTCCCTAGGACTCTTACGTTTGACTTACACCTTCTGATAAGGACCTACTTTCGTTGGATGATTTATCTACTTTGGAGTTGAACTGGTGATACGTATGATGCACTACCAAGGAATGAAATTGATAACTTGTGTCGCAAATATGATGAAGAAGAGGCTACAGAGCAGAGCAGGAGATTCAACTTGACATTTCCCATTAAACCAACCAGCAATGATTTTTTAGTCTCTCCAAACTTGAAGATCAATAGCTTCTTTTTCAATTGCATAATTGAGCAGATTTCATAAGGAGAATAACTTAGCTCTTGAATTGTTTGCACCATCAACATTACATTTTATGTTGAAAAAGTGGGCTTAAGTGAGATATAAAATCATCTTTATCCAAGATTGCCTTGAGAGGATCCATCAAAGAACCCCCACAGAGCATTTTCATTGATAGAAGGAGGAAGCAGGATCTGAGGAGGGTGAGGCAATGAGGGATGTTTCCCTTCCTTTAAAAAAACCTCAATCTTGGTAGCAATGACAAGAGAAGGTTGCTTTGTTCCTTCAAACAAAGAGAGGTTTTGTGCTATTCAAATCCCCCATAAAACATAACAAAGTAGAGATTGAAAATTATTCAGCGCCACGAGTGCATACTATTCCTCAAAACAATGAAAAAGTAAAATCTGATTCTAGGAACCTAGACAACTAGTCTTGCAAAGGACCTCATGCTAAATTGAAATGGCATAGGGGAAATCTACAAATAAATCAATAACCGGTTCTTCATGGCAATTACATAAATTACATCGATTATGACCCTACCAAGAATGCTTCTTAGAGTTATCCTAAGTTAATATTTTATTGGATAACGACGACTAGCTAAACAACCTTATCTTCAAATGGAAGTCTAGATTCCATAAAGGCTCCCACCCCACCACTACTTGGGATTCTCAATTTTGAAGGGATGGACTAGCACCTCATAGGACAACTTGGCATTTAAAATACCAGATGATTTGTTCCAAGTCCAGATTAGGTTGTCTTCAACGTCTCAGAAGGAGATGGCATCATGGGACAATTGGCGTATATATTGAGTCCATTCCTCAGCAATGCCACCTTGTAAATTTAGATCTGTTGTTGTTAACCAATTTTGAAGCCAACCAACTATTCTATCATGGGTCCAACATCCGCTAGAAAGAAGAGATCTCTCACATGGAGAGCGAATCTCAAATCCGGAGAGAGTTTGAAAGTATCGGAGGCTGTCACCCATGGGTCCTCACCTAAACGAAATATGTCTCCTCTGCCAACCTGCCACTCTAACTGACGACATAATATGGGAGAAGCTTAAAGTAGCCCTTTCCATACATTTGAAACACATGCCAAAGTTTTAATATCTTGACGAATCCACGTCTCATAAGACAATCTATATCTCTTTTTCGTTATTTTTCTCCACAAACCTTTTCTATATAGCAATCGATATTTTAATCCACAGACCTTTTCTAAATAGCAATCACCACATAGATTTGGCTGCTAGTGCTTAAACAAAAAGCAAGTATTGTTTATGCCCCATCCTCCATACTCCTTATGTGTGTGGGGTTTGGATTACATATATGAATGACATGTAAAACTAAAATGATAGGTACTAGAATTAAAATATACACTTTTTTAAAGGACATTTATTTTTATGAAGTGGTAGCATTTTGATGTGTGAAATGATATATGAAGTCTATTTCTTCTTAATTTCCATTCATGATTGAAATTATTTTGTGTTAATTTTTTTTTTTTTAAAGTAAGATTATGAACCTTCTATTAATCAGTAAAGTAGAGATGAACAATAGTCTTTACAAAAAGGATCTTCCTCTTTCCTCTTAGAGAGATCAGAATAAAGAACATGGTTTGAGAAATATTGATGTCTATGTGGACTTTTGAACATATAACTAAAAACTAGACTATATTCCTATCTTTGGAGTATATATTGCCTATGGCTAGAATTCCTAAACTTTGCAAATTAGGTACTAGTTATTACAACAAAGCCAGTGATGGAGTAATAGAAAAAAAAAACTTGAAATTTAAAATGAAAGGTGCTCTACTACATTAGTGGATGAATTGGGTCATTGTTTATGACAATGGGGACGTAGTAGGAGCTTCCTTCCATGGTGGAAGTTGGTCCCAGTCTCTCATCCAAGCGTTTCCCAATTATGTAAATATTTCTCACTAGATCTTGTTCATCCTTCATTGCTTGCTTAGTTCTGCTAGCTTCTGCTTCAGTTGGATGATCTCTGAGGTGTGTTCCAATAGAACCCTATGCATTAGAGTTTTTGTAACCCAATGCAATACAACAAACTAGTCATATAATGTTAATTTATCCTATGTGTCTCCTGGATTGTGAATCCACTCCACCATCACATCTTGAGGGGTCACATTGTTGAAGACTGGGTGGCTTCACAATGGGCTTATGTGCTCCTCGCAATTTTCCCCTTCTTTCCAACTATCATTGCTAGAGGAAATCATAGGTGTTGGAGGCCAAGGGATGAATTAGCCCCCTAGACATCTACCCAGCCGGTTGAGGTATGAATTCAGTACTTTGGAGTCCATTTCCAAATCATTGAGTGCTTTTAATTACCCTACTAAGAAGTCAGTTTCTCTCTTTTATCTTCCAGAATGGACCCAAGCGCATATTCTCAATACAAAAGGTGACGAGTGATCGCTCATAGAGAGATTTCCTGGATTTTTAGTACATTGGGTTGTCTATCCAATTGGTCAGCACTAGATATTCGTCCACTTCATGGAAGTGGAAGTATTCCATCTAGGTTTTATGTTTTAGATTTTCAAGCATGAGCTTATGGAACAGAGAGATCGAGTCCTTGTAAAAATATGCCATTGCTGCTACTTTGAGCTAGCTAATAGTGGGTCTCTTATCACTAATAGTAGCATGTATCACCTTCCATCCTCTCGCCATGTTCTCTATTTAGCCTATTCTCTGTGGCGTATCTTCACTATATTTGATTTTCAACACCCAACATGTTATACAACTTGACGAGAACTTTATACTCAAAACGAGTGTTGGATTTTTAAGCATGAATTCAATATGCTCTAGGATCTTTACTAAGAGAATAACATGTACAGTATATCAATGCATAATAATCATATCAAGCATCACAAGCATCACAAGAAGCAAAAGCATAAGAGACAATGGACACACAGAGTTTTCGTGGGGAAAACCCTAAGGTGAAAAACCCCACAACTTCCTCAGAGATAGATAGAGAAATAGTACAACCAAAGTACAACCCAAGTACTAGAGATAGACTTCTCCTATGTGTTGATGCTCCTCCTCCCATGTGCGCCACTTTCCGAGTGATGGATGAGTGAGTAATGAGATGATCTAAATAGAGATTCCCGATCTCTATTTATACTTGTCCTGACCTGCCTAAAATACTTATGGGGCCGACTTGTCTAAATCAGCCTAATAACCCCAGTTACATTAAATTCGGGTCGACACCCACATCAGGTAGTCTAATAACCCATCGGCAAGTTAATCCACTTGCGACACTTGTTAATACAAATGACGACACTTCAGTATAGCGGTATAACACATCTCTATATGGGTACAATAAATATATATATGAAATACATTCCGAAGTTACATATACATCAACACTCCCTCTTAACTAGGAAGGTATTTCTCGACACAGATCATTTGACACAAGTCTTCTTCCTTGGATCATCATCATCGATGCATCGTCTTCGAATCACCGTCGCAGCTATTATCTCGTCCAATCTTTGAATCTACTCGTCATAGGAATTTCTACAGAGCCAGTCCTTTTTCATACTGGATGTAGGCCCACCACCTGTAGGTCTTCATCATTACTAGTCATACTGTGGAATCCTCAAGACTCATCATGTGCATTTGCAAAACCTCTTAAGAGCATCCCAGGCCTTTTACGAGCACACAGCTCAACCTATCGAATCTCCCAGGATCTTTTACATGCCATTGCACAACCTGTCCATGACCACAGAGTATCAACCTGATACTCACCATACATCCTGATCATCATCATCTCTGCGAGCAAGCCATCAAGTAGGTACCCTCAGGACTGATTACACTGCCTCTGCAAAACATGCAAGATCTCTTAGGACTGATTACAGTGCCTCGGCAAAACCTGCAAGAGCATCTCAGGATCGATCATATTCCTCTGCAAAACTTGTGTACCATATTGTCACCTCAATGTCTTCAGATCATCACATAGTCCATGGAGCACAACCCAGATGCACACACACATCACTTACACTCACCATCATGGGAGGACCAACCTACTACCATCTGGGAAAGGCTCACGGCACTTACATCAACGACCATGGGAGAACACATCTATCACCATGTCGGAATGGCATAGCACTTACATCAACGACCATGGGAGAACACATCTATCACCATGTCGGAATGGCTCATCAGCCCTTACATCTCACCATGGGAGAACACATCTATCACCATGTGAGAATGGCCCAGCCCTTACATTTCAGCATAGGAGAACACATTTGTCACTATCTGAAAATGGCCCCAGCCCTTACATTTCACCATGGGAGAACACATCTATCACAATGTGAAAATGGCCCAGCCCTTACATTTCATCATGGGAGAACACATCTATCACCATGTGAAAATGGCTCCAGTGTGCATCTGTGTCTCCAAGCTCATCACTTCCCTCTGGAAGGAATCTCGATCTGAAGTACACCAAGTCTCCCTCTGAAGTATTCAAACTTCACTCTGGCAAGCAGCTTGGTCAACACATCGGCTATCTGCTCGTCTGTCGCAACATACAGGAGCTTCACTGCTCCTCTCTGCACCATATCCCTGATATAGTGGAACTTGATCTCAATGTGCTTCGACTTGTCATGGAACACTGGGTTCTCCGACAACTTCACACAACTCTGGTTGTCACAATATATACAAGTAGCACTCAACTGGAGATCAAACAAATAAGACAGTAGTTTCCTAATCCATACTGCCTCACAACTAGCCGAACAAGCTATGACATACTCTGCTTCGGCTGTACTCAGTGCCACATAGGACTATTTCCTGCTAAACCAAGAGATCACACCTAATCCCATACTGAAGCAGCACCCCGAATTGATCTTCCGATCAATGGAACTTCTTTCCCAATCCGAATCAACATAACCCTCTAGGTTAAACTTTTGATTCACCTCATACTTGAGCCCATAATCCATTGTACCCTTCAGGTACCTCAGAACATTCTTTGCAGCTATCAAGTGAACATGTCTCGGATCTGTCAGATACTGGCTCAAGGTGTTCACCGCAAAGCAAATGTCTGGTCTCGTATTCGTCAGGTACATAAAGGACCCAGTCATTTGACGATACATCGTAGCATGAACCAGCTCAGAAGAAGCATCACACAGAAGCTTCAGGTTCGATGCCATAGGTGTGGCCATGGCCTTGCAGTCCATCATCCCGAACCTCTTTAGGATCTCTACTACATACTTCCCTTGTCCAAGGGAGATTCCATCCGCACTCTTCCACACCTCCATACAAAGAAAGTAGTGCATCATACCCAAGTCCTTCATCTCGAACTCAGCAGCAAGCTTCCTCTTCGTGTCGGCAATCAATCTATCCTCACCTGTCAGAAACAGGTCATCCACATACAATAGTAGTATTACTGGATTGCCTTCCTCAACCTTGTAATAAAGGTTGGAATCCACTTTACTCTTGGTAAATCCCAAACTGGATAGGAAGCCATCTATCCTGCCATACCAGGTCCTGGGTGCCTGTTTCAAACCATATAGGGCTTTCTTTAGTTTGCTCACATGTGTTCCTCTATCATGTGTCTCAAACCCGAGTGGTTGCTCCACATACACTTCCTCTTCAACTACACCATTCAAGAAAGTTGTCTTGACATCCATCTGGTGTACCTTCTATTTCATCACTATAGCCAGAGCAAGTACTAATATAATGGAAGTGTATCTGGCCACAGGAGAAAAAGTTTCTTCATAATCAATCCCTTCTTTCTGGGAGAAGCCATGAGCTACAAACCTAGTTTTTTATTTCTCTATGCTACCATCTACAGCATGCTTGATCTTATAGATCCATATGGAAGTCACGATAGATTTCCCTTATGGTCTGGGACCACATCCCAAACATCATTCCTCATGATCGACGGATCATGGCATTCTTCCAATACTACATCCCGGATCCTGGGAACTTCATATCTTCAATAGATAGATTTGTTGTTGGACCAAATGTTGTAGTCCTTCTTTTGTAGGTGCTCGTGTATGATCTTTACTACAAGACAAGTTAAATTGCATGATTAGAAACATCTCATAGTTTTTAGAACAAATTCTTATACATAAAGAAATATGTCATACAACCATGCAATTATTTTAGCCAATGCTTCAATACAACATTTATCCATATCCCGTAACTTTCTAGATGCCTGCCAATCTCTACCAGAACATTGTTAAGAGTGTGCACAACTCCCAACATGTCAGCAAATAGGTTCCATTATAGATAAGTAGCAATGGAATGTTGTACAATGCCATAGGCCACTTACCCATCACATGCATATTAGTAGTATACTGTTCATTAATGAAATTATACACAACCTAAGTCTAGGAACATAAGCATATATACATCATTGAACAACATTATTTAAATAATCAAGAAATGACAATTCAAATACTTATCTTTGTTTGTTTGTTGGGTGGACTCCCTCTGAATCTTTGCTTCCTTGCAGGAGCTGCTAGAGTCCTATTCTGAAGTAACTTCTTCTACACATTTCTGTTGTGGAATGTAGAGAGTGGACAACTCCCTCTTAATCCCTGAATAGCTTCTTGAAATCTTCCGAAGTGAATTCTCCATTATTGTCGGATCTGAAAGTCTTGATTTTCTTTTCAGTGTGGTTTTATATCAAGGCTTTGAATTCCTTGAATTTGCTGAATACTTCGTCTTTGTTCTTCAAGAACCAAATCCAAGTCTTCCTGGAGAAATCATAATATACATACCCACTCAGAGAACTGGATGACATTGGACTGCATACATCGGAGTGGATAATTTCCAAGATTCTTTATGCCTTGACTTCACTACTTGGAAATATCTTCTTTGTATTCTTTCCCTTTGCACAACCTTTGCAAATGCCTTCATGCTTTGTCTGGATTTCAGGAAGACCTTCTACAGCTTTGCTTGCAATTGGTAATTCCCTATAATGCATGTGTGCAAGCCTTCTGTGCCAAAGTTCACTTGGCTCTACTGATTCATGGACCATGGCTTGTTCTGGTTAGCCCCTTAGCTTGTATAATCCTCCCTCTTGCTCTCCAATCACAAATGCATCATCTATAGTTTTACCTTTTGGCCACATTAGGACTTGGCCATCTATAAATGCAACCCTCATTCCTTTTGTATCCAATGCAGATATGGAGAGTAAATTCTTCTTGAGACCTGGAACATAAAGTACATCTTTCATCTTCATAGACTTTCCAGAGTCTAGTTTATATGAGGCTTCACCACTCCCTTTTATGGGATACTAGTAGTCATCTCCAAGTTTCACCTTGTGAGGTGATTCATGTTCAGATAGATTCATAAAGGATTCCTTGAATCCTGTCATGTTTTTAGAAGCCCCACTATCTATAAGCCAATCATTACTTCCATGAGTAATGGTTCTAGTGAGAGCAGAGATCAAAACATATTCTTCTTCACTTGAAGAATCTTCACTATCTTCTCTAGCCCTCTTCCTAGGAGGTTCATCATCTTCTACAGCATGAGCATGATGTTCTATTTTGAGTTTCTTCTTCTTGTGAGGACCCTCTTTCTTATTTCTAGGAAAATTCCTGGCATAGTGTCCCTTTTCATCACATGTAAAGCAACGAGCATTTGATATGTTTCTGTGAGATCTGAAGTTGCCCCTTCGATGCTTATCTTTCTTACTGTGGTGATGTCCCTTCTTATCATCATGTCTTTTGGAGTGTGCTGTGAGAGCTTGGTCTTCATTCCCCATCTTCTCTTCTTGAGCTACAATTCGAGCTTCTTGCCGTGAGCATTCTTCCCACAGCCTACTGAAAGTGATAAGTTTCTTCCTAGCACAAATTCCTTGGATGAAGGAATCCCATGACCTAGGAAGGCCATTAAGAGTGCTCATCACCACTTCTCCATTTTCTATATCTTCACCCATAGCTTCAAGTTGTTCTTTTATCTGGGAGATCCTTGAGAAATATGACTACATAGTTTTTGCATTCTGGATCTTGATATTCTTCAATTGATTCCTCAGGGTCATCTTCTGATTTATGTTCTTGCCTTCAAATAATTTGGTCACGGAATCAAACATCTCTTTTGGTGTCTTTAGGGATGACACATGGGGGATGAGATGATCTTTGATAGAATCAACAATGATCCTCTTTGCCTTAGCCAAGTTCCTCTTGTGAAGATCCTTAGCCTCTTCTCCCTTTGGGATAGGGACCTCTTCACTTATATAAGTATCCAACTCATTTTCTTCAAGGATCAACCCAATCCTATACTTCCATGCTCGGAAGTTATCAGCCCCTTCAAGCTTATCCTCAAGCTTGGTGTGGTGAGACATCTTAAAGAGTACTTCAAATGGAAATAGAAAATATTTAGGGCTTACCACTTGATTTGCTGAAAACTGGATCTGTTGTCGGATTAGGGTTTGTCAGAGAAACCCTAAAATTTCTAACTTTCAATTTCAACTTTAGGAAAGGATAGAAAGATGCGCCTTGATGAACTAATCATCCTGTTATATTCAAAAATTCAGATCTGCAAAGTTTCACCCTTCAGAAATGTCTTTTAGACTTCCCGCATTCACTAAGGAGAACCCTGAATTAGGGTTTGAGTTTCCCGGAGATCTACCCAGCCAAAAATCTCGATCCAAAGCTCTAAACTTTGATTTTTCCAAGGAGCTTCCAGCTATGTCTTCAGATTTCAGAAATTCCTATTTTGTGGAAACCCTAATTTTTAGGGCCAAAACTGAAACAACTCAGAATTGAATTCTGATTGGACAGATAGATTCTCCTTGATGAGTAGAGTCAATCTACTATACTGCTTTTCCAAAATCTATGGAGAGAAACCCAATAAACAAGAAACCCTGGTTTCTGTAACTGCACAGTGTCTTCTTCTCAGGTTAGCTCTGACTCCATGTTAGATTTTTAAGCATGAATTCAATATGCTTTAGGATCTTTACTAAGAGAATAACATGTACAGTATATCAATGCATAACAATCATATCAAGCATGACAAGCATCACAAGAAGCAAAAGCATAAGAGACAATGGACACACAGAGTTTCCGTGGGGAAAACCCTAAGGTGAAAAACCCCACAACTTCCTCAAAGATAGATAGAGCAATAGTACAACCCAAGTACACGATATAGACTTCTCCTATGTGCTGATGCTCCTCTTCACATGTGCACCACTTTCCGAGTGATGGATGAGTGAGTAATGAGATGATCTAAATAGAGATTCTCGATCTCTATTCATACTTGTCCTGACCTTCCTAAAATACTTATGGGGCCGACTTGTCTAACTCAGCCTAATAA
Source organism: Larix kaempferi (assembly GCA_027924585.1). Taxonomy (NCBI): domain Eukaryota; kingdom Viridiplantae; phylum Streptophyta; class Pinopsida; order Pinales; family Pinaceae; genus Larix; species Larix kaempferi. The sequence goes on along the minus strand of BSBM01000863.1, from coordinate 14,449,474 downwards.
CCCCAGTTACATTAAATCCGGGCCGACACCCACATCAGGTAGTCTAATAACCCATCGGCAAGTTAATCCACTTGCGACACTTGTCAATACAAATGACGACACTTCCGTATAGAGGTATAACACATCTCTATACGGGTACAATAAATATATATATGAAATACATTCCGAAGTTACATATACATCAACAACGAGAACTATAGCCATAAAAACCCATTTTTTGCATAAAAAACACCAAAAAACAACCCCGAATCAAAAAGTGGTTCTGCATGTAGCACCACATTTTTATTTGGGGTCAAAAATATAAAAATGAACCAAAACATTTGTTATTGTTGTTTGCAAAAACCTTAAAATCAAGATCTAAATTGAAAACTAATGGTACCGATAGCACACTTTTTCCAAAAATGTCATTTTTATATGATTTTATAATAATTGAAAATTTGTGTTTATTTTCTTTGTAACACTATATAAAACTTGGATTGAGTTAAACATAAATTATTCAAGAAATAATTTCACCACTATTTTCATATAAAATAAAAACTTTATGATATTCATCATAAAATCATATATTTAACCATAAGACGTAGAAGTAATTCATATCAAAATTCAAGCACTCCTTTAGAGTTGTCATACAAACAATGGCATATTAATAAAAAAGACAAAATGTTTCATGTGCAAATATTCAAATCAACACATGGATTCTGACGCACTATCATAAGCTGCATTTTCTTCAGATGGATGATTGGATGAAGATGTAGATGACTCGTATTCTTCTCTACTATCAATGAGTGCACCATTTGAATCTTCATGTACACCTAGCATTTCATATGCCATATTCCTTCTAGATCTACGCCATGGTTTAGTAGACTCCCATGTTCCAACGATTTATGTTGTGAAAAATCTTTTGATAATATCTATAGTCTTGGAGCGAAGAGTTCCTTTCCTTGTCAACTAGAAGTCATAAACTAGTATGTCAACATCCTCTAATTTCAAACTAGTTTAAAATCATTTATTTATTTTAATCAAGTGGATAGTTTTAATTCGTTTAAAGTATTGTTTGTTGCTTAAAATAGATTTATGGAAATTTCATGTTTTCACCCGTAACTTTGTATAACGGTGTCTGTAGTTCCATTACATGGTGTCTGTAGTCCTGTACGTGCATCCCACAAGAACAATTTAGACATGTTTACATTTTGATGCATCGGAGCAGTTTAGTCAAATGTATGATATCTTGCATTTCAGCCTTGATTTAGATTAGTTTGTTTTGTGATTTCATAGTTTAAAATATTCCAGCTTTCATATAAATAGATTCCATTGCCTTAGATTAAATATTCAACTCATTTCTTAGAATAAGACTTTCCTGCTTTATTAGATTAATCATCCCATGTTTTTAGTTTAATTTCAATTTTATAAATTAGATCATTTCCTTCAGTAAGTAGATGTTATTTGTTAAACATATTTTCATGCTTTCATAGAACATAGAATTTATATGCTTTTCTTTTATCAATCATTTCCAAATTCCATAAAATAAATCTTTATATGGGATTCTCTCAGCAGTTGCACATACAATGTGTAGTTCCTCTTAAGTTTGTACAATCCCTGGTCGATAAATAAAGTAGGACTCTTGAACTGTAAGACCATAAAAAGGACAACATATCATTAGACCACCACTCCAATCAAGCCACTAGAAGATTCATCCCTCACCTTTGATGAAAGTGAAGATCAATTTTTTTGGGTGTCCAAGTTGGAAGATATGATCAAAGGGATAGTGAGTAAGGTTGATTTAGTTAATTTGGAGACTAAGATTTAGGAAAGGATGGGACACATTGATAAAAACATAGAAGGATTGCTAAGCTCTTACAAAATCCAAAGGAAAACCTTCCTAAAGGTGATGATATGTCTCAGGCTACGCAAAAAGATAAAAATAGTGTCCATGTTGATCAACCTTTCATTAATAAGATTTATTTAAGAGGATTTGATGCTAATAATGGAAGTAATTAGGGATGGTACCCAAGGGGTATCCAACTCCCCAATATTTGCATGAGGAATTTTGATGGAAAGGACCCCATAACATGGATATTCCAGATGGAGCAATTCTTTGATATACACCAGGAGCCTAATCTCCAAAAGGTACCTATTGATAAATCTAAGGAAAAAGGGACCAGTAAGTGAGCACATTCAACAATTTCAAAATTTGGATCTCATAATGGAGGGCATACCAGATGATAAATTGTTGGATCTCTTTATTGGAACCTTGAAGGATAACATCCAACATGAGGTGCACCTCTTTGAACCCACATCTTTAGATAATGATTTCATGTTGGCAAGGAAGGTTGAAAGTAAAAATATGGCAACGACTACTAAAAGGACCACCTCCAAAACATATAGAGACAATAATGTTCCTTCTTCTAACCAACCTCAAAGTTTGACACCTCAAGAATTGGATGAAAGAAGAGAAAAAGGTCTATGATCAAATTGAGAAAACAAGTATTTTAATGGACGTAAGTGTGGCAAGAAGAAATTATTATACGTTGATTGTGAAGAGGAAGAAGAAAAAGAAAAAGAACCATCTCCAGTTGAAGAAATAGAAGAGATTACTCCCACCATATATTGTGATGCACTGGTTGGAATTAGCACTCCTCAAACTATGGAGATCAAAGGATACATAAAAAATAAACAGGTAACAGTGTTGATTGATTCTGGGAGTACTCATAATTTCATTCATTGTAAATTAGCCAAGTTCTCAATTGCTTTGTATATCCAGCACCAAATTTCAAGTAATGATTGTAGATGGAGGACCTATCAATTGCTATGGGAAATTCCATACTATAAATCTTATGATGGGGGAATATGTATTGAATAGTACAATGATTTCTATCCCAATGGGTGGTGATGATGTTGTATTAGGGGTCCAATGGTTACAATCACTCGAAACCGTGGCTTTTAATTTTCAGAAGCTTTTCATGAAATTTTCATGGGAAGGAAAAAAATATGAGTTAAATGGTATCGCAAGGAAACCAAGCAAGGTGATAAGCTCTAATGGTATGGAAAAATGATTGAAAAGGGGACATAAAGGTGTAACTGCACAATTATGCTCATTAGATGTTCAAACATATAAGTCTCCTATTTCCCCGGATCTCCAAAGGTTCATTAATAAGAATTCCAAGGTATTTGAATATATTCCAAAAGGTCTTCCAAATGTTTGAGATTTTGATCATGCTATTCACTTAATTCTAAGAAGTGTTCCCCCTAACATCAGGCCTTACAAATACCCTATGGATAGAATAGTGAAATTGAGCGTATGGTTGAAGAAATGTTAGAGGCTGGCATAATTAGTCCTAGCCAAAGTTCTTACTCTACACTAGTGGTAATGGTACACAAGAAGGAGGGATCTTGGAGTATTTGTCTAGATTATAGAGAGCTCAACAAGATAACCATTAAATACAAGTCTCCCATTCCTATCATTGATGAATTACATGGAGCAACTTTCTTCACAAAGTTGGATCTTCGTTCCGGGTATCATCATATTAGAATGAAGGATGAGGACATCCCCCAAAACAAAATTCATAACACATGAAGGTCCTTATGAGTTTATGGTCATGCCATTTGGTCTTACGAATGCACCTTCCACATTTAAAGGTTTGATGAATTCCATTTTCAAGCCCTTCCTTAGAAAATCTGTGCTAGTATTTTTTGATGATATACTAATCTATAGCAAGTCTTGGGAAGAATGCGTTCAACATCTTGACAGGGTGTTACAACTACTAAAGGAGCAACAACTATACGCATAACCTTCCAAATGTTCCTTTGGGTTAAAGGTGGTAGAATATCTGGGTCATATTGTATCTCATGAAGGTGTCAAGGTAGACCCTAACAAAATTAAAACCATGATGGACTGGTCGATTCCCAAAACCCTGAAGAATATTTGAGGATTCTTAGGGTTGACAGGGTACCGCAAGTTTGTTCGTGACTATGGAAGAATAACAACACCTTAATAGCATTATTGAATAAAGAAGCATTTTCTTGGACTCCACATGAATCTCAAGCTTTTGAAGAACTTAAAGAGACAACCTAACTTCACAAAAAAAATCATTGTGGAATGTGATGCCTCAAGAAATGAAATTGGTGATGTTCTAATGAAGGAAGGACATCCCTTTGCTTTCGAAAGTCGACCAATCAAGGGAAAGAACTTACAAAAACCCATTTATGAGAAGGAAATTATGGCAATACCACATGCACTTAATAAATGGAATTCATAAACTAATAGGTAGGCACTTCAAGGTTAAAATAGACCATGATAATATTAAATACTTCTTGGAACAGAGACTATATTCAGAAGAACAACAAAAATGGGTAACCAAGCTGTTGGGATATGACTTTGAAATTATCTATAAAAAAAGGAAACAAAATGTGGTGGCATATACACTCTCTAGAAAAGATGAGGATGTTGGGGCAGTACTTTGTGTGATTTCCATTATATAACCCGATTGGGTGGTAGCAGCAAGGGAAGAATGGAAAAATTACATATCTATGTGGATGCTCATACAAAAGCTACAAAAGTATCCCAGTGTATCAGATATTTTTGCATGGAAAAATGATTCACTATGGTATAAGGACCGCTTACATCTATGCAAGAACTCCCAACTCAAACAAAAGGTCCTCTTGGAATTACACACCCCTCCTATAGGTGGGCACTCAGGATTCTTGAAAACCTACCACAGGGTCAAGATTTTTGGGAAGGTCTTAAATCTTATGTTCAAAATTTCATGTAAGAATGTTTGGTTTTCCAACAAAATAAGATTGAAACAGTTAGGACCCCGAGTATTTTACAACCTTTGGAGATACCTTGCAAGCGCTAGGAGGAATTCTCAATGGATTTTATCAAAGGACTACCCAAGTCAAAAGGGAAGAATGTTATTACGGTGGTTGTTGATAGACTCACGAAGTATGCACACTTTTGTGCACTTTCTCACCCTTTTAATGCAAGTACAGTAGATGACGCCTTCATGGATATAGTTCAGAAGTTACATGGAAACCCGAAGATTATTGTAAGTGATAGAGATCCAATTTTCAATAGTAAATTTTGGACTAAATTATTTTCTTGTTTGGGTACCCACTGAATTATTTTCTTGTTTGGGTACCCATTTGGCTCACAGTTCATCTTATCATCCTCAATCTAATGGGAAAGCTGAAATAGTGAACAAATTTTTGGAAGGTTATCTTCGTTTCTTTACAACTAATAAACAAACACAATGGGTGAAATGAATGTCCTTGGCTAAATGGTGGTACAATAATTCCTTCCATACATCATAAAAAATGTCTCCATTTGTGGCACTTTATGGGTACCAACCTCCATCTATCACATCTCCCTTAAAAGGAAAATCTAAAGTTCAAATACTAAAAGACAACCTAGTTATGTAAAAAAACAAGATGAAATAACAAGCAGATCAACATCATAGTGAAAGAATTTTCGAAGAAGGGGATTGATAATTTTTGAGGATACAACCTTACAAATAGATGTCCCTCAAGCAACTAAATAAGGACAATAAATCAGCACCCAAGTACTATGGTCCTTATAAAGTGTTGCAGAAGATTGGTAGTATGGCATACAAATTGGAGCTCCCTTCATCTTCAAGGGTACATCCAGTTTTCCATGTTTCTTGCTTAAAGAAGGTAATCATAGATAAGATTCCAATTCAAACAATCCTACTGAAACTTGATGAAGAAGGAAAATTCATATTGGAACCTGAACAAATCACTATCACACGGACCAAGTAGCTATAGATTCAGGCTATTACATAGTACCTCATCAAGTGGAAGAACTTAGCAATTGAATATTCCACATGGGAAGATGAGTCCATACAAAATCATCCACAACTAACCAAGTGTTGAGGACAACACTTGTCTGAAGGGGAGGGCCATGCTAATCCCTAAATGTGGGAACATTTCCCCTTATATGGGTCACATTATATTAGTTCTAATGTTGGTTTGGTCAATTAGTTGTTATTATCATTAGTATGGTTATATTAGTTATGTCGGCTTGGGTCAGTTAATTGGAATTGTACATCTTAGTCTTCTATATATAGGAAGGACACCTTTTCATTTGGAGAATATTGTCTTGTCTTGTCTTGTGTACTTAGTACATTGTATAAGGAGGTTCCCCCCTCGAAGGGGTTTGCTATCATCTATTTATTCATTAAAGTCGTAGAGTACTCTTTCCTATCTATTTCTTCTCTTTTCATACTCTTTTTGGAAATTTGTTGCATAACATAATTTTGAGTTTTTATTGAACCTAGTTATGAGTGAGTTCACATAGTAAACCACAGATTAATCCAGCCTAAATTTGAAACTATTAACAAAATTTGATCCAATATACAAGTCAAGTGTATTCATATTCTAGTTTAGATATATTTATCAAGTCTAATCCTCAATATTTTTATGAAAAAGATTACTTAATGGATGAAGGAGGATGTTCATTTGATTTTGAAAAATTAGAATATCCTCTCTACTCTCATTTCTTTTAAATATTTTGTACAACTATGTATGTAGTATCATCTAAAGACAATATTAAAGTAAATAGGGAAGTCAATGTCAATTGGTCAGTTACAAAATACACTCGCGGGGAGTGATTAGGGATATGGTGGCAACTTGGTATTGTGTTATGCCTTGTCAACACTTCATTTACCATGGAGTCTTTAAACCTACCCTTAATATAGTGATGTTCGTGGAAACTTCAAAAGAAGGTTTCAATATGATTTATGTATGCTACATTCTTTGACAATAACCTTAAATGACCATTTGTCATTTGTCCTCCGCAGCGGGATGGTAGCACCTCTTTATCGTTATATGACATGACACAAGTTCATTCAAATACAAGAGATGAAGCTAAATATGGCTATTGTGTGCAACAATTTTCCATATTAGAGCCATCTATACCAATCTAAAATTTTGAATCAATTTCTAATGGTCTCAGACAAGATTCCTTTTTTTGTTGATATAGGTTAGATTTCCATCACAATTTAGAAGGTTCCAATGCAAATGTAATTAATTTGAGAGTCAATATTGTTTGATTTTTTTGGTCATCCACGGGTGTTTTCCCAATTATTTTTCACTCACTTATCTTTTAGCAAAGATTCCACTTACATTGTAATTTTTTTGTTAATTGTGCACCAAATTTATAGCTCTTTATATTTGTGTCAAGACCTCGTATGGTTTATTCTCTCATCAATAATATCTATTTGCATACAAGCCTTTATCCCAAATTATATTAGCAACTATTTGTTCTTCAAATTAGCAGTGGAATGTTTGGGAAAACTTTCTCCTTTTTTATTTACTTTTGAATTAAAATTGGCCACAAGCCAGAATCATTGTCATAGCCATTAGCCCACAAATTTGATTTTCCCCTTTTTTAATCTGGGAAAATTTGGCCATGAGCCAAAGGCCATATGCCACCAACTAACAGTTTCAGATACAGGCCAAGTAGTCTCGAGCTCATTCAACAAAGCATTTCCCAAGAGTGACTCTAATTCCATTGTTTGATAACTACAAAAGCAATCCCAATAGGAGAGAAGAAGGAAATCCATATAGTGTTGAATATAATTGAATAATATGTGTGATAAATGATATAATTACTTGTGACATTGTAAATACCATTGAATGGTCACAAATATGAAAGGACAGGATTGTTGGGAGCTTATTTTATTATATATTTAAATATGTATTAGCTATATTAATTGTGTTCAATACACAAGACTATATTTGAAAGGCATGGATATGTGAGTATAATATGTTCTATTGCATTGGCATTATGATGACCAGTGTTAATGGCTAGTACAAAAGGTAATCATGATTAGAGCATACATTTAAACTAAGAAAATCCTTATATATGTTATAGAAGGATGTTATAAAATGGTGTTTGTTCAACCTATGCTTGACACTTGAGTAATGAATTACATCCTTGAACTTAGTCTAATTTGGTATGTAAGGTACATGATAATATCTTATTACATTTTGAGCTAGGATTTCTTCTTTCTAAATGTTGTATCTACACAAATGTAGGTTTTCTCAATGCATTGAAATACGTTGAGTATGGTATCTATGGTCCATGATGGCATCTTCAAGGTGCATGCAAACCAAAATATTTTCAAAGAGAAGTTAATGGATGGATGTTACATGGAATCACCAAGAAGTTCCCATAAACTATTTGTGGCCTAGAACCTTTTCTTTTAAGGACTATTCGTTTAAGCATCTAATCCTATTTTAAAAGAAAATTATTGTTAGGCTGATTAAACAATCCAGGGAAGTGATCTCAAAATTGAATAAAAAAAAACTAAGTGTGGGAAAAACTATTAGGAATTCAAAATAAAAATGTAAGCTAATTGGTGTGATTAGTTTCTAGACCAGAATCTAAGTTTTTTGCTATCATCCTAAATTTTGCTTAACTAGTGTGAGAAGTGATGTCATTTATTAGGACTTGATTAAGAAGTATTTTTTATGTTTATGAGTTTAATTCACATTTGTACCATGCTTTTTTGGTATTTCTAGCATGAAAAGCTACCTTATTTTTGCACTTGAATGTAAACAATATTTTTGCACAGTGTGAGAAGTGATGTCATTTATTAGGACTTGATTAAGAAGTATATTTTTTGTTTCTGAGTTTAATTCACATTTGTACCATGCTTTTCTGCTATTGCTAGCATGAAAAACTACCTTATTTTTGCACTTGACTCTAACTCGTCTTTTGCTTCTAGTGTAGGGTAAAGATTCCTTTATTGCACAAAGCAATACCTATTTTTATTTCTCTTCTAGTGTTACATCATGTTTACCTCTTTGTACTTTTTTCTTTATTTATGCTCATTTTTGCACCTAAAATTTGCTATTAACACTCTCATACTGCCATTTTGAGTCTTGATTACTTGTACTTCTAGTCTCATTGGCCTATTTTGGTTATTTGAGGACATAATATAATATTTTATTTCTTTTCATTCACATCTATCCCAAACTCATTAGATGCTCTTTTGAAATGCTAAAATGCAGGCCAGGGTGAATACTTGTCTTTTATATCAACAAACAAAATTTAACCTTCTTTTAGAGGAAAGTGAAAGCTCTGCAAATTTGGTATGTTTTTTTATTCAACAATGTGAAATTTAGCTATTTTGATATTCACAATGTCTTTGAATGCATAATTGTTTCTGGTTCTTATAAAGTGATGAATTTGATTTTCAAAATTCATAAAAATAATTAAAATAATCTAATTTTAAGGTCATGGCCAAGCCAGACACCAAATTGGTGTATGATACCCCCTTTTGTGGGATTGGGAATCCCCTCTACGCAACGATTTGACTGCTAAAGTCTATGGAGGTTTACATAACCTACCCCCCTCTAGATTTGAACCCATGACCTTGAAGAAAACACCTGTTCTTAACTGTTAGCTTACTCAAGTTGTACATGGTTGGTCTTGGCTCATGTCTCTATGAGTTTTGGAATCATTGAGTGATATTTTTCTTGGCCCGACATTTCAGATAAACACTTCATCCACCATCATCATGGAGCCTACTGTAAAGATGGAGAACATAATAGCACTATTAATGACAAGACAGACATGATAGTTCTTAGAATGTAGATTTTCACAGCGAGATATATCATTAATGTATGTTTTGGAATCAATGTGAAAGAGGTTTTAATCCTGATGTTTCATGTTAACACCACAACCATCGTCTCCAAGAGTCTAGTAGAACATGTAGTATGGGATTTCTATTCATGACAGGACATACGAGATACTTCTTAGAATCCGGATTTTTGTAGCTAGAAATATTGCCATTGTTATTTTTGGAATCATTGCACGACACATTTTAAGCATGATGTTTTCAGTGAACACTTCGCCCACCATCATCAGGGAGCTTACTGATACGTGGAAAACCTTTTGGAGTCTTAACTTTTGATATATTATCTTGTTTGTTAAATATTGTTTCCATCTCATTCATCCCTTTTTGTTTCTTCAATTCTATATTATGTCATGTATATAAGCCTTTCTCTTTTGTTGTGGCACTAACTACTTCCTCTTTTGAACTTTTCTGAAATGATGAAATATATTTTCATCCTGTGCCAGATATGCCTATCTTAAGGCATCTGGGATTAGATTTTACAACTGTAAAATTTCATTTCTTGTGTTTTTTTAGAACAATATTACAACTAGGACCATAGTCTCATGATTTTTAATTAATGATTGTTGGTTCAAGCAAGGTTAATGATGATTATCCAAAGGTTGTTAGGCTAATAATGACCAATTCCACTACCTTGGCGCACATTTTTGTTCAACCAGTGATTAAGGCGCCCTCATTTATGGCCACCACCATCATTTATTACCACTAATCCACCAGGGTGCGCCCTTATCCCCTATTTTGTGGATCTGGGTTTGACTTGAGGCGCCCATGCATTGAATGTGGTCATTTTGACTTCTCTTTGGCAGTTTTGGCATATCCTAGGCCACCTCCACTCCACCAATTTCTCCACCACTCATGTGAAACCATCATTAATGTTCCCCCATACCATCCCAACTTTTAGATTAGCAATTTATGACAGTTTGATGTGATTTGGGAGATTATTGGTCAACATAGGGTGGATTGAGGTCCAACGTAAGTTAGCCAGTTGTAGCTCATTCGAATGCCTCCAAAGGCTCATGATTTTTCCCAAATGTAATGCATTGATGTTCCAAACTTATTTATGGGTTGTGTTGTAATAGAATTACTAGCTATTTGCAACATTCGTTGTGTATATTGTGCTTCTTTTACACTGTTTTCATGCATACTTAGCCAAATTCTTGATTTATGAGGAATTCTTTAGCTAGTAGATCCTGTTGTGATTATAATTTCACATGGTATCAAAGCTCTTAGAACTTGTATTAGAACCAGACTGCTTCAAACATGCACTAGAAGCAGTGGACCAACCACATAAATCCTTGGGGCCATTTCCTTGAAGCCACTAGAGAAATCTAGTAGAGTCTACCCATGTGTGATGCGCTCCTAAATGTTCCCTCTGTCAATGCAGGGTTCAAATTAGTTGTTTAGGATTCCCTCCTGATTGATTGAGTGTTTGCATTGCAGGTTTTCAGTGTTCTTTGTCACCAAGTGCGCAAGCTACAAAATGGAGCAGTCTCATGTCATATTGCTCACTCAATTCAAGTGCGCAAGCTACAAAATGGAGCAGTCTCTTGATACGAGCATGGGAATGCCCGCCTCGTCCTTTATCAGAGATTATACCTCATTCATATTGAGGCCATGTAATATTTTTTGTTTTTTGCAGCTTCCAAGGGCCGTGGCTCCAGTCTCCAACCGGTCTCTTCTCTCCCCTAAAACCCCTGAAAAAAGACAAAAGAACTATGATGTCTATCGGCCATACGATGAGCTCCTGTCCTCACACATCAGGGGGCAATCTGTTAACACCCAAAAAGTGCTCACTAGCTCATTTCCCTATTCACATGACCCATTTGTCCACTTTTCCACCATCTGAGCCTCTGAAACCAACAAAAGGTCACCAAAAGACCTTAGTACACCCCTTTTTCCCTTAAAAAAGATTATTTTTCCAAGAAAATCATAAAAAACCCTCAAAAAGGGTCCAAATTCCCAAAAATATTAAAAAGGGAATTAAAATATTATTTTTATTCAAAAAAGGAAAAAGGAGGGAAAAGTACCTAAACCATGTTGGTCAATACCATCTGGTTTCCACAAAACCACAAATGGTATTTCCCACCACCAAAACCTATAAAAAGGTGGTAGGGGCTCCTCATTTCACATCCATCCATTATCTCATCCTTATGCTGCTGAAATCTCCCTTGAGCATTTTAGCCATTGCAAACCACATTGGAGAAGAGACCATTGGAGATTGGAGTTGCTCATCCTTGGAGCTATTCAACCTCACCATTAGAGGTATTGATTCCGCAAGCACTTGCTCCCCCCATTCTTTCAATACAAATTCTTTATTTTATATGTTCTTGTTCTTGATCTTAAATTATTTTTGTTATTTGCTTAATATCTTTGCTTAGATCCATGAATAGTCTTGTTTAATTAGTTTATTGTTATTTATTTCCATTGAAACTGCTGCTACTAGTTAGCAGGTGCCCATAGCACTAAGCCTGGTTGCAAAACCGGGCCAACATAGTGTTGTCCATTCTTTGGAAGTTGGGGCTTGAGTACTCTATGTTTGTTTCAACTTTCCATTCCACCAAGCTCACTGTTCGAAACTTGAATATGCCATCTTTGGCAGACTTCATGGAGTCTCTTACATAAGAGCAATACAAGTTGGTCCAAATGGGCACCATCAAACCATCAAAGGACCAAGTTCTCGCAGGTGGTGATTTGAAGCATGCAAAGGGGAAGAAGAAGGCCAAATGTTTGAAGAAGCAAGAGAAGAAGAAAGACAAAGAGAGGCCCAAATATTTTGAAGGGGTTTCGAATCCTAGAAAAGAGAAAGGGAAGAATAAGGAAAAATAGAAATGTACTTACTGTCACAAGGGTTGGCACCCTAAAAGTGAATGCATGAATAAGTCCATTGACATGATGGCTCACCTCCTTGATAAAAAAAATATCCCTCTTCCAGATGGAGCAAAGAAGAAAGAGGATGGTTCTGAAGACAAGGAGAGATGCCATGCATTGATGGCTAGTACTTCTAAATCCTCTTCCTTCATTTTAGATTCGGGTGCCTCAAGGCACATGGATTCTGCAAGAGAGTCTTTCTCTACTCTCACACCATATATTGGTCCTTCTATTATCATGGGATATGACTCATAGATCCCAGCAAAAGGTATTGGAAGGATCGGTCTAGACAATGGGTACTTCAGTAATGTGTTGTATGTGCCTAATATTGCAACAAATCTCCTCTCTGTTTACCAAATGACCCATACTGATTCGTCCAAGAGAGTGATTTTCACTCAAGAAGATGTGGAAATTTATGAAGTTTCCACTGGAAAAGTGGTTGAAGTTGGTGTTGCAGATCATGAGCCAAGGATGTATAAGTTTTCACACTTTCTTCCTTACTCTTCTCCTAATGCTCTTTTTTCACATGCTAATGAGGTCAATAGACGTTGGCATGAGAGGTTGAACACCTCAACTACAGATATATTCAAGCTTTGAGCAAATAAAACATGGTTGAAGAACTTCCAAGCATCAAATTTTCCAAAGGCGCAAGGGATGCATTGTTGGGAAGCATGCAGAGTGCAAGTTTGAAAAGGGGAAGGAAAGAAGAGCTGCTCAACCTATTGATTTGTTCCATTCAGATGTGATAGTACCTCTTCCCACACCCTCCTATGGAAACTTGAAATATTTCCTAACATTCATTGATGATTTTTCAAGGTACTGTTGGGTGTTCTTTCTCAAGTTAAAATCTGAAGTGTTTCATTCTTTCAAATTTTTCAAAGCTTATGTTGAGAACTTCAATGGGAGGAAGATAAAAGTCTTAAGGACTAATAATGGAAGAGAATATGCCAATAATGACCTGCAACAACTATGTGAATAATATGGAATTCACATGCAACATTATGTGCCTTACACACCCCAACAGAATGGTGTGGCAGAGCACAAGAATTGAACATTGGAGGAGATGGTCACCTATATGTTGGAGGCTAAGTATTTGTCTCCTAAAATATGGGTTGAAGCCATTAATTTTTCTGCATATGTTCATAACAGAGTGCCACACAAAGCCTTGGAAGGCAAGACACCATTCAAGGCTTGGATGGGACATAATCCTGATGTGTCTCATTTCAGGGTGTTTGGCTCAAGAGCATGGGCTAGAATACCTTCAGAAAAAAGAAAGGACTTGCAGCCCCAAAGAAAGGAGTCCATTATGGTTGGTTATGCATAATATTCCAAGGGCTACAATCTCTTTGATTCCTCATCTCAAAATAATTTCATTGAGAGGAGTGTTCAATTTGAAGAAGATCCTATGAAAGAGGTTGACCAAGAAGAAGGGGAATGCTCAAATCCATTTCTGATATTTCTGATTCTTTTATTGAGGATGAATATGATTACATGCACTCATTTCATGACCCTCCCACAAGGCCCAAGTGGGTTGAGAAAACCATACAAGTTGCAGGTGAATTTGCAGGAGATCCACAAGAACCTAGGAAAACTAGATCACAGTTTCACAATGCAATTTATTCTTGTGATTTGAATCTTCCTGGGAGGTGTTTTCTTATGGTTGTATATGATCCAAAATCATATGAAGAAGCATCACATGACCAAATATGGCAAGCTTCCATGCAAGAAGATTCGAAGTCTCTTCATGACAATGAGACTTGGGAGTTGGTTCCTCTTCCTCCGAAGAGGAAGTTGGTGCAATGCAAGTGGGTGTATAAGACCAAAATGGTTGTTGATGGTTCTGAAGTGAAGTATAAGGCCAGATTGGTAGCTAAGGGATTCTCTCAAGTCCATGGAGTGGACTACATGGAGACATTTTAACCTGTGGCAAAGATGGACTCAATCAGCTAGTTTTGGCCATTGCATCATCCAAGCGATGGGAGGTTCATCATATGGGTGTGAAGGGTGATTTTCTTCATGGTGATATTCATGAGGAGATCTATATGAATAATCGTAAAGGTTTCATTCAATATTCTTCACTTGTTTGCGAGTTGAATAAGTCCCTCTATGGCCTCAAGCAAGCTCCTAGAGCTTGGTATGCCAAGATGGACAACTTTCTTCTATCTCAAGGTTTTGAAAGATGCAAATATGATCCAAATGTCTATATGTAGAATTTTAGTTTCTCTATTTTGATCATTTTATTGTATGTTGATTACCTATTGATCACTGGTAGTTTTATTCAAGACATAGGCTCAGTTAAAGCTGCATTACATAGTGCATTTTCCATGTCTGGTCTAGGATTGTTGAAACAATTTCTTGCTTTGGAGATTGATCAATCTAGTGCAGGGATCAAAGTTTCACATAAAAATATGCTTTAGATATGCTAAAAAAGGTCAGAATGACTTAATGTAAGGTTGTTAATTTTCCCTTTCTTTCATGGGTAAAACTTCATGATTGGGGTTCCTCACCATTGGCGGACAGTTTGTTGTATAGACAGCTAGTTGGGAGCTTGTTTTATCTCACACACTCTCGACCGGATTTGGATTATGCAGTAGGTGTTGTTTCTAGATATATGCAAGAGCCTCATGAGATTCATTGGAAGGATTCCAAAAGGATCTTGCATTATGTGCAAGGTACCAAGCAATTTGGGATTCATTATGCAGTTGGTTCATCACTTGAACTAGTTGCTTTTACTGATTCAGATTGGGTTGGAGATAGCACTAACCGGAATTCCACTTCTGGTTATTTATTTATGCTTGCACATGGTCCCATTTGATGGTATATCAAGAACTAGCTCACTATTTCCTTATCATCAGATGAGGACAAGTATAGAGGAGCAGTGAATGCAGCTACACAATGTGTATGGCTACAAGGTATTCTTGGGGAGTTTGGATTTGCATTTGATTCACCCACAGTCATTTGGTGTGACAATCAAAGTGAAATCAAGATCTCCATTGATCCAGTACAGAGATAGAGGATCGATAACATAGAGATACACATGCACTACATCAAAAGCTTGGTGCATGACCAGATTATTGCCTTGCAGTATTTCCCATCTTCTGAGCAAATTGTTGATATCTTCACCAAGAGTTTTACATAGACGACCTTCACCTACCTTAGATCACTCCTTGGGGTGGGTGATGCATGGTGAATACTGATATATGTTTCATATTTTGTTTTATGTCCATTTTTTAGGGGAGGTTTTGTTCCCATGTGGTTTTCCTCCTTACCTTGGTTACATGGACTAATAAAAATTGTAAGAGGTGACTTGAGCCTTAGTTTCCAAGGCCTCATTTTGTTTTGGATACATAAGTATAGCTTAAGGGGGGTGTTAGAACATTATTACACCTAGTACCATAGTCATGTGATGTTTAATTAATGACTGTTGGTTCAAGAAAGGTTAATGATGATTATCCCAAGGTTGTTAGGCTAATAATGACCAATTCCACTACCTCGATGCCCATTTTTGGTCAACCAATGATTAAGGCACCCTCATTTATGGCCACCACCATCATTTATTTCCACTACTCCATCAAGGCACGCCCTTATTCCCTATTTTGTGGATATGGGTTTGACTTGAGGCGCCCATGCATTGAATGTGGCCATTTTGCCTCCTCTTTGACAGTTTTGGCCTATCCTAGCCCACCTCCACTCCACCACTAATGTGAATTCTGAAACCATAATTAATGTCCTCCCATGCCATCCCAATGTTCATATTAGAAATTCGTGATAGTTTGAGGTGATTTGGGAGACTATTGGTCAACCTAGGGGGGATTGAGGTCCAATGTAAGCTAGCCACATGTAGCTCATTTGAATGCCTACAAAGGGTCATGATTTTTCCCAAATGTGATATAATGGTGTTCCCAACTTATTTATGTGTTGGACTGTAATAGAATTACCAGCTATTTGCAGCATTCAATATTGTGTATATTGTGCTTTTTTTACATTGTTTTCATGCATACTTGGCCAAATTATTGATTTGTGAGGAATTCTTTAGCTAGTAGATCCTATTGTGACTATAATTTCACATGTTTACACCATGTGGTAGTTTTAACTCAACATAGTAAAATTACATATCAAAATAATCATATTGTCAAGGGCTCACTATGGGTGTGCTTTATGGTTGAAGACAATCATTGGTTAAAAGGAAAAAACTTGATAAAATTACAACGAATTCATTTTGGGAAGAATGCCTCTTTGAGGGGAAACTTTATGCAATTACTATGGAAATCCATATCAAGCAGGGTTAACATAGCCTAGCTGATTGGCACACAAACAGAAAATGTAGAATAAGTGGAAGTCATATGATAATGGATATGAAGCTAATGACATGGCTGCAGGAGAAAAAACCATATTCTCATGTAACTTTATAATGTTAAGTATGAATGAGTAGAAGAGTTGTTTTTCATAAAAGGAAATTTTGATGTAATGGAAATGTTGACATTGAAATTGAAATTGAATAATGACCTCGTGGGACCTATTGTAGGTGACTCTTTATGCCAATGTGGCTCTCGTGGATTGACACGTAGGACTGCATCTGCAACGATTAGCACAATTAAGGTTCAAGAATTTTCCAATATATCTATTAAATATGGATGGTGTATGTTTCAATTTTGTTATTTCCATGTGGTCATTTGTGAAGAGTTAGTCTATTATAATCAGTACAAAGATGTTCAATAGGTATGTTATTCCCTTTATATTGCTTTAATACATTTACTTACTTTCACCATTCATTATTTTGTAGTCATTAATTGGCCACTTTGATTTGGACCCAAACCGTGTTTTCGACATTGTAAGTTTTTTCCACTATTCTTAATGCATGGATCACCTAGAATCAACATGTATTGAAGGAGCATGCCAAAATATTTCTAACTATTTTTGCTAGTGTATTACATTATTTGGATCTAATGATTTTTGAAATTTGTAAATGTTTTGAATTTAACAAGAAGCAATATTTAAGGTTTCTTGCAAAGACATCTTCTCTCTTTCCTACTAGTATGTTCCATCGTTTTATTTAACTGATTATCATTCTAATCAATGTTCATAGACACACATGTTTGATGATGCAATCTATCTTGGTTGTCATTGTTTTAAGTCTGAACTTTCCACTTGCAAATATGAGTCTCAGAAATTTTTTTTGTGTAGTTGTATCGTGTGAGCAGGATACCTTGAGCATATTTTGCATTTGAGATTGTAGTCTCCCTAAAAAATGTTCCAAAAGTTGAGGGTCCTTATTCTAGTCACTTAGTCATATTGTTGTTCATATTAGCAAGAGGTTGGTGAGAGTTCTAATCTAGTTTCATGAATGTTCGTGTTCTGTTTTTGTTGCACCATCTCATTTTGATTACTTGTTTTCATTATTCTATTGTATATATTTCCGAGAGATTGGAAGTAGTTGTTCTATTTTATATGTGTACAACTTGCTTTGTTCTTGTTACTTCCATACATGAGTTTCTGACATGCTTAACATGCATGGTTTTGGTTCTAGAGAAACATGTTGGGTGTCTTCTTTTCTTCCATTAGTAGGATGATGTTTGAATTTTGAACTGATGTGGAATCCTCTTCAGGTCTTGGAATTTTTTGAGCTACAACCTGAAAATGATGCTTTTCTTGAACTAATACCTATTTTCCCAAAGGCAGTCTACATTTTTCAAGTGGATACGTTATTTGAAACACAAAACTTTCATGTTAAATAATTTCATGGACAAATTTATGCCATTGCTCACACTTTATATAATTTTCTTAGTAGTTATTGATGGTTAGTTGAACAATCATAAATTCATTGTTGGACAAGTTGTATTTATGATGGGTTATAGATAATTTTTTAATTCTCAATTCTTAACAATCTCATGCTGCACATATTCTTTAAATTCCAGTACTACCTACTCTAGAGGTAAATGAGCATGTACCTTATGGACAATATAGACTTACAATAGAAATGTTGAAGGAAGAGTTTATTGACATTGATAATATGTAAGGTTATTATATAACCACTTTATTGAGAATTTTTTTCTATTATTATGTTTGCATTTTTGTACTTGGAAAACAATAAATCCAATATTATCTCGTTTGGCATGATTCGAAACCTCACTTTATACCAAGATTGAAGATAAAAAAAATTATAGTATCACGAAATGCATCATAGAAGGATATTCCTTTTTTGTTGGAAATGTTTGCTTTTGTTTCCTTCAATTATTTGTCCAACTATAATATGATGGTTATTAATTCATGTCTACTTCATGGTTAACTTTTTTCCAAGGAAATAATCATCATTTATATTCAAGGAGAAAAGAAATCACACTTTTAGTGTGCTTTTTCACTTGCATATCAAATATTATAGGTTTTACCAAACTCCTTATGAAACTGAGTGTAGACAAAAGCACCTCCATACCTTGTAACTGTTCAAAAAGGAATCTCCCTATCTATTGGCTCAAAAGGATGGGAGCTTTCCTGGATTTTTAGTCCATTGGGTCGTCTATCCAATTGGTCAACGCTTGAAATTTTTCCACTTCATGGAAGTGGAAGTATTCCGTCTAGGTTGTATGTTCCGGGCTTTCAAGCATGAGCTCATGGAATAGAGAGATCAAGTCCTTGTAAAAATATGCCATTATTGAGCTACTCTGAGCTGGCTAGTAGTGGGTCTCTTATCACTAATAGGAGCATGTATCGCCTTTCATCCTCTCGCCATGCTCTCCATTTAGACTATGCTTTGTGGCGTATGTTCCCTATATTTGATTTTCGACACCCAACATGTTATACAATTTGACGAGAGATTTATACTCAAAACAAGAACTATAGCCATAAAAACCCATATTTCTGCATAAAAAACACCAAAAACAACCCCGAATCAAAAAGTGGTGCTACCAATAGCACCACTTTTTGATTTGGGGTCAAAAATATAGAAATGAACTATAACATTTTTTTATTTTTGTTTGCAAAAACCTTAAAATCAAGCTCTAAATTGAAAACTAATGGTACTGGTAGCACACGTTTTCCAAAAATGTCATTTTTATATTATTTTATAATAATTGAAAATTTGTGCTTATTTTATCTCTTCGTAACACTATATAAAACTTGCATTGAGTTAAACACAAATTATTCAAGAAATAATTTCACCACTCTTTTCATATAAAATAAAAACTTTATGATATTCACCATAAAAACATATATTAAACCATAAGACGTAGAAGTAATTCATATCAAAATTCAAGCACCCCTTTAGAGTTGCCATACAAACAATGGCATATTAATAAAAAAGACAAAATGTTTCATGTGCAAATATTTAAATCAACACATGGATTCTGACACGCCATCATAAGCTACATTTTTTTCAGATGAATGATTGGATGAAGATGTAGATGACCTGTGTTCTTCTCTACTATCAATGAGTGCACCATCTGAATCTTCATGTACACCCAACATTTCATATTCCATATTCCTTCTAGATCTACACCTTGGTTTAGTAGACTCCCATGTTCCAACTATTTATGGTAACAACAATCTTTTGATAATCTCTATAGTCTTGGAGTCAAGAGTGCCTTTCCTTGTCAACTGGAAGTCATAAATTAGTATGTCAACATCTTATAATTTCAAACTAGTTTAAAATCATTTCTTTATTTTAATCAAGTAGATAGTTGTAATTCGTCTAAAGTATTATTTGCTGCTTAAAATAGATTTCTAGAAATTTCCTTTTTTCATCCGTAGCTTTGTATAACGGTGTCTGTAGTTCCATTATATGGCGTCTGTAGTCCTGTAGGTGCATCCCTCAAAAACAATTTAGACATATTTACATTTTGATGCATTGGAGCAGTTTAGTCAGATTTATGATATCTTGCATTTCAGCCTTGATTTAGATTAGTTTCTTTTGTGATTTCATAGATTAAAATATTCCAGCTTTCATATAAATAGATTCCATTGCCTTAGATTAAATCTTCAAAGCATTTCTTAGAATAAGACTTTCCCGCTTTATTAGATTAATCATCCCATGTTTTCATTTCAATTTCAATTTCAATTTTATAAAATAGATCATTTCCTTTAGTAAGTAGATGTTATTTGTTAAACAGATTTTCATGCTTTCATAAAACAGAGAATTTATATCCTTTTCTTTTATTAGTCATTTCCAAATTCCATAAAATAAATCTTTAGCTAGGATTCTCTCAACAGTTGCACATACAGTGTGTAGTGCCTCTTAAGTTTGTACGATCCCTGGTCGATAATTAAAGTAGGACTCTTGAACTGTAATCCCATAAAAAGGTCAACATATCAGTAGACCACCACTCCAATCAATCCACCAGAAGATTCATCCCTCACCTTTGATGAAAGTGGAGATCTATCTTTTCGGGTGCCCAAGTTGGAAGATATGATCAAAGGGATATTGAGTAAGGTTGATTTAGTTAATTTGGAGACTAAGATGGAGGAAAGGATGGGACACATTCATAAAAATATAGAAGGATTGCTAAGCTCTTACAAAATCCAAAGGAAAACCTTCCTAAAGGTGATGATATGTCTCGGGCTATGCAGGAAGATAAAATAGTGTCCATGTTGATCAACCTTTCATTAATAAGATTTATCCAAGAGGATTTGATGCTAATAATGGAAGTAATTAGGGATGGTACCCAAGGAGTATCCAACTCCCCAATATTTGCATGAGGAAGTTTGATGGAAAGGACCCCATAACATGGATATTCTAGATGGAGCAATTCTTTGATATACACCAGGAGCCTAATATCCAAAAGGTACCTATTGCATCTTTGTATTTAGAACCTGAGCATTTTGTGTGGTACCAATGGCTTTGCGAACGCAAAAAGAACTCCATTATATCTTGGTCCGTTTTTACAGAAGAACTGATATTATATCATGATGATTTTAAGAGAAATTCCTTCTTTACCCAATTGATAAATCTAAGGAAAAAGGGACCAGTAAGCGAGCACATTCAATAATTTCAAAAGTTGAGTCTCATAGTGGAGGGAATACCATATGTTAAATTGTTGGATATCTTTATTGGAACCTTGAAGGATAACATCCAACATGAGGTGCACATCTTTGAACCCACATCCTTGGATAATGCTTTCATGTTGGCAAGGAAGGTTGAAAGTAAAAATATGACTACTAAAAGGACCACCTCCAACACACATAGAGACAATAATGTTCCTTCTTCTAACAAACCTCAAAGGTTGACACCTCAAGAATTGGATGAAAGAAGAGAACTAGGTATATGCTTTAATTGCGACAACAAGTATTTTAAGGGACATAAATATGGTGAGAAGAAATTATTCTACATTGATTGTGAAGAGGAAGAAGCAAAAGAACAAGAACCATCTCCACTTGAAGAAATAGAAGAGATTACTCCCACCATATATTGTGATGCATTGGCTGGACTTAGCACTCCTCAAACTATGGAGATCGAAGGATACATCAAAAATAAAAAAAAGGTAACAGTGTTGATTGATTCCAAGAGTACTCATAATTTCATTCATTTTAAATTAGCCAAAGTTCTCAATTGCTTTGTATATCTAGCACCAAAGTTTCAAGTAATGATTGTAGATGGAGGAACTATCAATTCCTATGGGAAATTCCATAATATAAATCTTACGATGGGGGAATATGTATTGAATAGTACAATGATTTCTATCCCAATGGGTGATGATGATGTTGTATTAGGGTTCCAATGGTTACAATCACTCAAAACCATGGCTTTTAATTTTTAGAACCTTTTCATGGGAAGGAAAATAATATGAGGTTAAATGGTATCACAAGGAAGCCAAGCAAGGTGATAATCTCTAATGGTATGACAAAATTATTGAAAAAGGGACATCAAGGTGTAATTGCACAATTATGCTCATTAGATGTTCAAACATCTAAGGCTCCTATTTCCCCGGATATCCAAAGGGTCATTAATAAGCATTCCAAGGTATTTGAATATATTCCAAAAGGTCTTCCACATGTTCGAGATTTTGATCATGCTATTCACTTAATTCTAAGAAGTGTTCCCCCTAACATCAGACTTTACAGATACCCTATGGATAGAAGAGTGAAATTGAGCGTATGGTTGAAGAAATGTTAGAGGCTGGCATAATTAGGCCTAGCCAAATTTCTTACTCTGCACCAGTGTTAATGGTACAAAAGAATGAGGGCTCCTGGCGTATGTGTCTAGATTATAGAGAGCTAAAAAAGATCACCATTAAAAACAAGTTTCCCATTACTATTATTGATGAATTACATGGAGCAGTTTTCTTCACAAAGTTGGATCTTCGTTCCAGGTATCATCAAATTAGAATGAAGGATGAGGACATCCCCAAAAACAACATTCAGAACACATGAAGCTCATTATGATTTTATGGCCATGCCATTTAGTCTTACGAATGCACCTTCCACATTTCAAGGTTTGATGAATTCCATTTTCAAGCCCTTCCTTAGAAAATTTGTGCTAGTATTTTTTGATGATATACTAATATATAGAAAGTATTGGGAAGAACGCGTTCAACATGTTGACAGGGTGCTACAACTACTAAAGGAGCAACAACTATATGCAGAACCTTCCAAATGTTCCTTTGGGTTAAAGGAGGTAGAATATCTGGGTCATATTGTAACTCATCAAGGTGTCAAGGTAGACCCTAACAAAATTAAAACCATGATGGACTGGATGATTCCCAAAACCCTGAATAATATTTGAGGATTCTTAGGGTTGATAGGGTACTACCGCAAGTTTGTTCGTGACTATGGAAGAATAACAACACCTTAATAGCATTATTGAATAAAGAAGCATTTTCTTGGAATCCCCATGAAACTCAAGCTTTTGAAGAACGTAAAGAGACAACCGAACTTCACAAAAACATTTATTGTGGAATGTGATGCCTTAGAAAATGACATTAGTGATGTTCTAATGAAGGAAGGACATCCCCTTGCTTTCGAAAGTCGACCAATCAAGGGAAATAACTTACAAAAACCCATTTATGAGAAGGAAATTATGGCAATACCACATGCACTTAAGAAATGGAATTCATACCTAATAGGTAGGCACTTCAAGGTCAAAATAGACCATGATAGTATTAAATACTTCTTTGAACAAAGAATATCTTCAGAAGAACAACAAAAATGGGTAACCAAGATGTTGGGATATTACTTTGAAATCATCTATAAAAAAGGGAAACAAAATGTGGTGGCAGATACACTCTCTAGAAAAGATGAGGATGTTGGGGAAATACTTTGTGTGATTTCCATTATATAACCCGATTGGGTGGTAGCAACAAGGGAAGAATGGAAAAATGACATATCTATGTGGATGCTCATACAAAATCTACGAAAGGATCCCAGTGTATCAGATATTTTTTGATGGAAAAATGATTCACAATGGCATAAGGACCGCTTATATCTATGCAAGAACTCCCAACTCAAACAAAAGGTCATTTCGGAATTACACACCTCTCCTATAGGTGGGAACTCGGGATTCTTGAAAACCTACCATAAGGTCAAGAAGGAATTTTTTTGGGAAGGTCTTAAATATTATGTTCAAAATTTCATGGAAAAATGTTTGGTTTTCCAACAAAATAAGGTTGAAATAGTTAAGACCCTAGATCTTTTACAACCTTTGGATATACCTTGCGAGCGCTAGGAGGAAGTCTCAATGGATTTTATCACAGGACTACCCAAGTCAAAAGGGAAGAATGTTATTATGGTGGTTGTTGATAGACTCGCGAAGTATGCACACTTTTGTGCACTTTCTCACTCTTTTAATGCAAGTACGATAGATGTCACCTTCATGGATATAGTTCAGAAGTTACATGGAATCCCAGAGATTATTGTAAGTGATAGAGAACCAATTTTCACTAGTAAATTTTGGATTGAATTATTTTCTTGTTTGGCTACCCATTTGGCTCACATTTCATCTTATCATCCTCAATCTAATGGGAAAACTGAAATAGTGAACAAATGTTTGGAAGGTTATCTTCATTTCTTTGCTTCTAATAAACTTGAAATGGATGTCCTTGGCTGAATGGTGGTACAATACTTCCTTCCATACATCATCAAAAATGTATCCATTCATGGCACTTTATGGGTATCAACCTCCATCTATCACATCTCCCTTAAAAGGAAAATCTAAAGTTCAAATACTAAAAGACAACCTAGCTATGTAAAAAAACAAGATGAAACAACAAGAAGATCAACATTGTAGTGAAAGAATTTTCGAAGAAGGTATTGAGAATTTCTGAGGATACAACCTTACAAATAGATGTCCCTCAAACAACTAAATGAGGACAATAAATCAACACCCAAGTACTATGGTCCTTATAAATTGTTGCAGAAGATTGGTAGTATGGCATACAAATTGGAGCTCCCTTCATCTTCAAGGGTACATCCAGCTTTCCATGTTTCTTGCTTAAAGAAGGTAATCAGAGACAAGATTCTGATTCAAACAATCCTACCGAAACTTGATGAAGAAAGAAAATTCATATTGGAACCTGAACAAATCACTAACACAAGGACCAAGCAGCTACAGATTCAGGCTATTACAGAGTACCTCATCAAGTGGAATAACTTACCAATTGAATATTCAACATGGGAATATGAGTCCATACAAAAGCATCCACAACTAACCAAGTGTTGAGGACAACACTTGTCTGAAGGGGAGGGGCATGTTAATCCCTAAATGTGGGAACATTTCCCCTTATATGGGTCACATTATATTAGTTCTAATTTTGTTTTGGTCAATTAGTTGTTATTATCATTAGTATGGTTATATTAGTTATGCCGGCTTGGGTCAGTTAATTGGAATTGTATCTCTTAGTCTCCTATATATAGGAAGGACACATTTTAATTTGGAGCATATTGTCTTGTGTACTTACTACATTACATTGTATAAGGAGGTTTCCCTCTCTTTTAGGAACCTATGTCAACCCTTCTCTTTACTTTGTTAGTATATTGTTGTTGGATGCATATGCTTTGTAAGTCATCCCGTAGTATTTGCTGATCTATAGTTTGTATTATCCCATGGTATTGACCCATAGTATTGGACGCATATGCTTTGTAAGTCGTCCCGTAGTATTATATCTCCCATGGTATTAACCCATAGTATTGGGCATAGACTTAGTATATAAGTGCGTGTTGAGGCCAATGAAGGTACCGTGAAGTTATTTGTATTGAGCTTGCTCAAAGGAGGTTGCCCCCTCGAAGTGGCCTGTGATCAATAAAGCGATTCTAAGTTCAGTTATTTCTGCTATCTCGTGTATTTTCATTAATTAATTATTGCAGGTTCTTCACACCCTCGAAGGGAATTTCTATTCATCTATTTTACTCATTAAAGTCGTGGAGTACTCTTTCCAATTTATTTCTTTTCCTTTCATACTCTTTTTGAAAATTTGTTGCATAACATAATTTTGAGTTTTTATTAGTTATGAGTGAGTTCACATAGTAAACCACAGATTAATCCAGCCTAAATTTGAAACTATTAACAAAATTTGATCCAATATACAAGTCATTTGTATTCATATTCTAGTTTAGATATATTTATCAAGTCCAATCCTCAATATTTTTATGAAAAAGATTACTTAATGAATGAAGGAGGATGTTCATTTGATTTTGAAAACTTTAGAATATCCCCTCTGCTCTCATTTATTATAAATATTTGGTGCAACTATGTATGTAGTATCATCTAAAGACAAGATTAAAGTAAATAGGGAAGTCAATGTCAATTTGTCAGTTACAAAATACACTCGCGGGGAGTGATCAGGGATATGGTGGAAACTTGGTATTGTGTTATTCCTTTTTATTATGGTGGTTGTTGATAAACTCATGAAGTATGCACACTTTTGTGCACTTTCTCACCGTTTTAATGCAAGTACAGTAGATGTCCCCTTCATGGATATAGTTTAGAATTTACATGGAAACCTAGAGATTATTGTAAGTGATAGAGATCCAATTTTCACTATTAAGTTTTGGACTGAATTATTTTCTTGTTTGGGTACCTAGTTGGCTCCCAGTTCATCTTATCATCCTCAATCTAATGGGAAAACTGAAATAGTGAAAACATGTTTGGAAGGTTATCTTTGTTGCTTTGCATCTAATAAACAAATACAATGGGTGAAATGGATGTCCTTGGCTGAATGGCGGTACAATGCTTCCTTCCATACATCTTCAAAAATGTATCCATTCATGGCACTTTATGGGTACCAGCCTCCATATATCGCATCTCCCTTAAAAGGAAAATCTAAAGTTCAAATACTAAAAGACAACCTAGTTGTGTAAAAAAATGGGATGAAACAACAAGCAGATCAACATCGTAGTGAAAGAATTTTCGAAGAAGGGGATTGAGAATTTCTAAGGATACAACCTTACAAATAGATGTCCCTCAAGCAACTAAATAAGGACAATAAATCAATACCCAAGTACTATGGTCCTTATAAAGTGTTGCGGAATATTGGTAGTATGGCATACAAATTGGAGCTCCCTTCATCTTCAACGGTATATCTAGTTTTCCATGTTTCTTTCTTAAAAAAGGTAATTCGAGACAAGATTACGATTCAAACAATCCTACCGAAACTTGATGAAGAAAGAAAATTCATATTGGAACCTGGAAAAATCACTAACACAAGGACCACGCAACTACAAAGTCAGGCTATTACGGAGTACCTCATTAAGTGGAAGAACTTACCAATTGAAGATTCGACATGGGAAGATGAGTCCTTCATACAAAAGCATCCACAACTAACCAAGTGTTGAGGACAACACTTGTCTGAAGGGAGGGTCATGTTAATCCCTAAATGTGGGAAAATTTCCCCTCATATGGGTCACATTATATTAGTTCTAATGTCGGCTTGGTCCATTAGTTGTTATTATCATTAGTATGATTATATTAGTTACGTCGGCTTGGGTCAATTAGTTGGAGTTGTACCTCTTAGTCTCCTATATATAGGAAGGACACCTTTTCATTTGGAGCATCTTGTCTTGTCTTTTCTTGTCTTGTGTAATTAGTACATTGTATAAGGAGGTTTCCCCCTCAAAGGGGCTTGCTATTCATTTATTTTCTTCATTAAAGTTGTGGAGTACTCTTTTTGATCTGTTTTTTCTCTTTTCATACTCTTTTTGGAAATTTGTTACATAACATAATTTTGAGTTTTTATTGAACCTAGTTATGAGTGAGTTCACATAGTAAACCACAGATTAATCCATCCTAAATTTGAAACTATTAACAAACATTGATCCAATATACAAGTCATTTGTATTCATATTCTAGTTTAGATATATTTATCAAGTCCAATCCTCAATATTTTTATGAAAAATATTACTTAATGAATGAAGGAGGATGTTCATTTGATTTTGAAAACATAGAATATCCCCTCTGCTCTCATTTCTTATAAATATTTTGTTCAGCTATGTATGTAGTATCATCTAAAGACAATATTAAAGTAAATAGGGAAGTCAATGTCAATTGGTCAATTACAAAATACACTGGTGGGAGTGATCAGGGATATAGTGGAAACTTGGTACAATGTTATGCCTTTTCAACACTACAGTTCCCATGGAGTCTTTAACCCTACTCTTCATATAGTGATGTTTGTGGAAACTTCAAGCCAAGGTTTCAATATGATTTATATATGTTACATTATTTGAAAATAACCTTAAATGACCATTTGTCATTTGTCCTCCGCAGCGGTATGGCAGCACCTCTTTATCCTTATATGACACCACACAAGTTCATTCAACTACAAGAGATGAAGCTAAAGATGGCTATGGTGTGCAACAATTTTCCAGATTAGATGCATCTATACCAATCTAAAACTTTGGATCAATTTCTCATGGTCTGATACAAGATTCCTTTTTTGTTGATATAGGTTAGATTTCCATCACAATTTAGAAAGTTCCAATGCAAATGTAATTAATTTGAGAGTCAATATTCTTTGATTTTTTTGGTCATCCATAGGTGTTTTACCAATTATTTTTCACTCACTTCTCTGTTAGCAAATATTCCACTTACATTGTAATTTTTTTGTTAATTATGCACCAAATTTATAGCTCTTGATTTTTGTGTCAATACCTCCTATGGTTTATTCTCTCATCGATCAGATCTATTTGCATACAAGCCTTTAGCTCAAATTATATTTGCAACTATTTGTTCTTCAAATTTGCAATTGAATGTTTGGGAAAAATTCCTCCCTTTTTATTTACTTTTGAATTAAAATTGGCCACAAGCCAGAATCATTATCATAGCCATAAGCCCACAAATTTGATTTTACCCTTTTTTATCTGGGAAAATTTGGCCATGAGCCAAAGTCCATATGCCACCAACTAACAGTTTCAGCTACATGGCAAAGGAGTCTTGAGCTCACTCAACAAAGCATTGCCCAAGAGCGTCTCTAATACCATTGTTTGATAACTACAAAAGCAATCCCAATAGGAGACAAGAAGGAAATCCATATAGTGTTGAATATAATTGAATAATATGTGTGATAAATGATATAATTACTTGTGACATCAATGGTCACAAATATGAAAGGACATGATTGTTGGGAGCTTAATTTATTATATATTAGCAACTATTTGCATACAAGCCTTTATCCCAAATTATATTAGCAATTATTTGTTCTTCAAATTTGAAGTGGAATGTTTGGGAAAACTTTCTCCCTTTTTATTTACTTTTGAATTAAAATTGGCCACAAGCCAGAATCATTATCGTAGCCATTAGCCCACAAATTTGATTTTCCCCTTTTTTAATCTGGGAAAATTTGGCCACGAGCCAAAGGCCATATGCCACCAACTAACAGTTTCAGATACAGGCCAAGTAGTCTCGAGCTCATTCAACAAAGCATTTCCCAAGAGCGACTCTAATGCCATTGTTTGATAACTACAAAAGCAATTCCAATAGGAGAGAAAAAGGAAATCCATATAGTGTTGAATATAATTGAATAATATGTGTGATAAATTATATAATTACTTGTGACATTATAAATACCATTGAATGGTCACAAATATGAAGGGACACGATTGTTGGGAGCTTATTTTATTATATATTTAAATATGTATTAGCTATATTAATTGTGTTCAATACACAAGACTATATTTGAAAGGCACGGATATGTGAGTATAATAGGTTCTATTCCATTAACATTATGATGACCAGTGTTTATGGCTAAGGCAAAAGGTAATCGTGATTAGAGCATACATTTAAACTAAGCAAATCCTTATGTCTATTATAGAAGGATGTTATAAATGGTGTTTGTTCAACCTATGCTTAACACTTAGTAATGAATTACATCCTCGATCGAACTTAGTCTAATTTGGTATGTAAGGTACATCATAATATCTTATTAAATTGTGAGCTAGGATTTCTTCTTTCTAAATGTTGTATCTACACAGATGTAGGATTTCTCAATGCATTGAAATACGTTGAGTATGGTATCGATGTTCCATAATGGCATCTTCAAGGTGCATGCAAACCAAAATATTTTCAAAGAGAGGTTAATGGATGGATGTTAATGGATGGATATCTCAGATCTTGTAGACTACGACCATTCGTTTAAAGACTATTCGTTTAAGCACTATTACAAAATTATTGTTAGGCACTTTTTTTCTTTTAAGCATCATAATCCTATTTTAAAAACAAAATTACTATTAGGTTGATTAAACAATCCAGGGAAGTGATCTCATAACTGAATAAAAACAAACTAAGTGTGGGAAAAACTATTAGGAATTCAAAATAAAAATGTAAGCTAATTGGTGTGATCAGTTTCCAGACCAGAATCCGATTTTTTGCAATCATCCTAAATTTTGCTTAATCGGTGTGAGAAGTGATGTCATTTATTAGGACTTGATTAAGAAGTATCATTCTATGTTTCTGAGTTTAATTCACATTTGTACAATGCTTTTTTGCTATTGCTAGCATGAAAAGATACCTTATTTTTGCACTTGACTGTAAACAATATTTTTGCACAGTGTGAGAAGTGATGTCATTTATTAGGACTTGATTAAGAAGTATATTTTCTGTTTCTGAGTTTATTTCGCATTTGTACGTGATTTTTTGCTATTGGTAGCATGTAAAGCTACCTTTTTTTTGCACTTGACTGTAAAATATATTTTTGCATAGTGTGAGAAGTGATGCCATTTATTAAGACTTGATTAAGAAGTATATTTTTTTATGGGTTTAATTCACATTTGTACCATGCTTTTATGCTATTGCTAGCATGAAAAACTACCTTATTTTTGCACTTGGTTGTAAACAATATTTTTTCACTTGACTCTTACTCGTCTTTTGCTTCTGGTGTAGATTAGAGGTTCCCTTATTGCACAAAGAAGCACCTATTTTTATTTCTCTTCTAGTGTTAAAGCAGAGAGTGTCGCTTAATCAAAAAGAAAAGAGGGCATCCAACTAGGGTTTGATAAAATATTGAAAAAATGCACAACAAGTTTTGTTTTTGTATTACATTAAAACATGAAAAATAACACATGTATGTATGTATGTATCAACAAAAAATGCATTTACAAACAAAATAACATAAAACTACACATACCTCAATGTAGAACATAACATTCTTTGATGAAATTCTATCTCTTATGTAAAATTGCCTGATTGCATTCAATAAATCCATCTGGATCCTCTTTGTTGCTAATTGTCTCCATCAATCTCTCGTGCTCTAAATGAGGCAGGAAGTAGCGTACCTTGGTTGAGCTCTTGCTTGACATTGTTTATAGATGGATGTTTGTGCCAATGATCAAGTTTGTGAAGTGATACACCACTAAACTTGGTCTGTAATCCACGAATACATACCCACTAGTCTTTCTTGACTTCCCATCTAGTGTAAGATATTCACCCTTAACCCCATTGAGCCAATAGGAAATTCATTGCCTTCATCGTCAATTAATTATCCATTGAGGGTTTGCTTACCTTGGATGCATCATGCCAACCAATAATCTGTGCCCCATTCATTGTCTTTCGGGGCAACAACTACATATATGTGTCTTGGTTGTACAAGATCTTAGATATGGTCGTAGTATGTCGAAATCACTGACTGACCCTCCTCTAACTGGGTTGTTTCAACAACTTCATGTGGGTCTACTGCAAGTGACACACGATCCCATTCATCAACCCAGTCCATGCATTCGCATTCATCCCATTGATCACTGCTACAAGGGCTGCAAAAGCAAGCAAGTTTCTGCATCCATATTTCAAATAAGGGGTCGTTTGAGCTTCGAACTGAATGAAATCCACTTGTTCTGTGTATTGTGCCACAACTATAGGAACGCGATCGATCTATGCCATCCACTTGCCAAAAATTTCTTATCACACACCCTCTCACTGTTGATGTTTGTTGCTCTTTTGTTCGGTCTAACATTGTTGCAGAGCACCATTGAACTATGGATTCTGCATCTCGGACATGAGAGTTTGTGGTAAACCTCATCTCTTCCCTTCGCAGTGCGGTCTTGATGCATGCACCGACCCCATCATGCTCTCCTTTTCCGTGCCCGGACTCAAAGTAGTTCCAGATATGTGGCACATTGTAAGTCTTATGAAAAATACTCATCCATTGGAATACTCAGGCATTTTTTAACTAGCCCGCACAATCATCTGACCATATTGTAATGTCCCTTATTAGGAATTTTATTAAAATTGCAATTTTCCACTTTTTTTCCCTAGTTCGACCTTTGACTAGTTTTGATCTCTAGGTCCCAAATTTGCCCCAAATGATCCCAAATCTTCTGAGAAGGTATATGAATGACATTAAAACATAAATATGTGTTTCAAGGATGCCTTTGGACCTTTAAAATTGTTGATATATTGTAACTTCAAAGAATATTATATTTGTACTTTATTATTCCGGAGATGATTCATTCCTCCGTGAAGATCTTATTGTATATCCGGAGATGTTTATTCCTCCGTCGGAATGTGGTAACTTGGGTTATTAGACTTCCCTAGTGGGGGTCGGCCCTGTATGTGTTATGTGGGTCAAAGGGTTATTAGACCACCCTAGAGGGGTCGGCCCAGTCAGTTATAATGGGGTATTTAACCTAATGGTTAAATACGAGCCTACATGTACTTGTGTAAAATACATATTAGAGTAGTGTATAAATAGAGGAGGTGTGTTCCTCATTATACACATTCACTCACTTGAGGATAGCGCACTTGTGGAGGAGAGGTCTGCTATTGTGGAGGAGGAGATCATGTCTCAGGGTTTCATCTTTGTATATTGCTGGTCATCTATATTGAGGAAGCTTTGCTGGGTTTTCTACCCCATGAGAGTTTCCCAGGATAAATCTCTGTCTCTTGTGTTTATGCTGTGCTTGTTGTTTCTTCAGTGATCCTGTATATGCTATTATTGTGAAATGGAATGTAATGCTGCTATTTTCTGTCTTAGCATATTAAATCTTAACAAAAATACTTCTGCAAATCCTCTTTCAATTCTGATCAATGTAGGTAACTTTACTAGTGATTTTCCTTTGACTAGTATTGGTCTCTAGGTCTCAATTTGACTCCAAATGCCTTCAAATCTTCAAGGAAGGTGTATGAATGATATTAGAACTTGAATATTATGTTTATGGATGAAATATATCCACCAAAAGACCTCTGCAAACTATCTTAAGATTCTGAACCAATTATGCAATTTTACTAGTAATTTCGGGTTCAAATCCCCCTGGGGTAAGTACTGAAAATGGCTTTCCAAATGCCTCCAAACCCACTCAAATTTATGAACAGAGGTATGTAATGTGTTAGGTATTTTATAAAAGTCTCATATGCACCATTAATGTATTATTACAACTGTTCTTACCCTCTCCCATTCAACTGCAAAAATCCCCAATTCGACCCTTGGGGAAATGGCACTATTTCACCTCCCAATACAACTAAACTGAGTAAAAATGCTTCAAATGCTCAAGTACAGTACATGAAACTTGTAGAAGACATCCATGGAAGTATATTGATCACAAATATATCAGAGAATCATCCATTCATTCGAAATCATCATCAATACATTGGCTCACAACAAGGTAGTGGGGAAATGGCATTGTTCTTCCATTAAAAATGAGATTTATACATTTCTACTTGGAATTTCGACCTGAAACTTTTTGGAGATGAATAAAAGAGTATTTAATTCATATTACAAAATAAATGGGGCATTAAAATCTTCCCCAAAGAGTACAATAGCTCACCAAAAACGCCCTCCCTCAAGGATTAAGAATATGCCATCAAAACTGGAAATGGTTGAAGGAGTGAGCTGAAATAGAAGAAACCATGAGCTTCCCTGTAGCTTACACCTACAAATAAAGACTCCATTAAATATCCAAATGAAAGGTCTGAATGGCCTTTCCAATTACCAACTTGGATGGGAATCTTTCACCCTCGAAATTGGCTAAGGCAAGAAACTAGTCATCCACTAGCTCTCCCTCTTCACAAATGCAATTGCAAATTCTACAAATGATCAAAAGATATTCTCATACTTCATTTCTAAATTTTATAACCAACATTATCCTTCTAAGGGTCGAAATCCTCTCAATATATTCAATAGATTTCCATTTAGGAAATATTCCACATTTGCCACTTGTCTCCTAGTTCCAACCTTCCATCTTCTCCCAAATTCGATTTTGAGTCTCTTTGGCTTCTCCAACTCCCAAATTCGCTTTCTTTGAGCCTATTTTTAGGGATGACATGTCATAGTGGTCATATGTCAGAGGTCAGGTCTGAAATTTGTCATAGTTGTCATAGATGCTCCATCATTGGTGTCATAGGGGCTAGGGAATCTAGCCCAAGTGTCCACAAACTTCCACTTTGACTCTTTATCTTCCATGGAGGTTACCAATCCTTCCCAATTCGACCTAAGATGATCAATGACATGTGTTATGACTTACCAACTCACCCAAGAGTGTTCACATTCCCATTAATTCGAATTTTTAAAAGAGAGATACCATGTATTATGAAAAATCAAGCTAGTGTGGGTCCCACATCCTCCATATGTCTCCAAAACCATTTGTCACCTAGGATTTCTCTTGAATTTCTTTATTCACTCTATTTATTAAATACTTGAACCCTTCTAATGTCTAAACATCATTTATTATCCCCCTTATTCCAAATCCCAAAGCTTCCACCCCAAACCTAGGAAACTAGTAATTTTCCTCCTTGGCAATTATTTGACCCTTAACATCAATTTTACAAACTCTAATGAATATGGCTAATGTGATTAGGCCATTGTGACCCAATTCCAAATTTGGGACATGACAAATCCTCCCTTCCCAATATTGCTTGTCCTCAAGCAATTTCAAACATGGGTGTTGAAGAACCTGCTTTCTGTATAATTCTTTGAAGTGCCATTGAATTGCCAAACCTTGAGTCTTTGAGTTTCCATGAATATTTTAGAGAGGAACCACCATGCTTGTTGCTGCACTACTCTGATAAAAATCACTTTATTAAGTGGTAAATCCATCTCCCATACTTCTTGTTTCCCCCCAAAAATTGAAACCAATGAGATACAAATTATTCCAGGGTCCCATTGCTTGTATTGCACCCCAACAATGAAGAGTGCTCTCCAACCCATACCATCAGATAAGATGATTCCTGGATCCCATTTTCTTGTATGCATTCTTCCAAACATCATGAGTACAAAATATATATCATCAAAGTACATAAATACATAATGAAAATGTACATCGAGGAGGTGCTTCATCAAAGAATCATGAAAGTGCTTGTACCTCCAAGCAAGTAGACCACGATTTTCCAAGTGCATGCAAGCTTCAAGTGACCAATCAAATCTGCTCCAATGACATAGGTGAGGATCCCATGTCCTATAATGTTGCTCCAAAAGGATGTGATATGCATCAAAATATTGAACCATGTATTCTTTCATCCAAGAAGTGAATGAAGAATCTCCACTAAAATCTGAACCAAATAATGAGCAGAAAAAACAAGGAGACTTCAAATGACTCAAAGAAGTCTCACCCATACATCCATGAATGTGAGAATCATAAATATGTAATAAAGTATGTGGATGCCAACAAAAATGTGTCCCATCATAAATCTATTCACTCAAGTGTTGGATGAAGTTCCTCTAACATCAAATGAACCCAGTGTTGAGCAAGAAAAACCATGTGTCTTCAAGTGACTCAAATCCATATCATAGGTGCATCCATGTAGATGTGAATCATCACAAAGTGACAAATTATGCTGCTGCAAATGTGAATAAGAATGTGCTCCAACCATGTCATCATAAAAGTTAAATCTAGGAGTTCCATACTCCTCATGTGGCACCATCAAAAAGAACCCTTTCACCCATACTTCATTGAGACTAATGTTGCAAAACATGGAATTGTAGGATGTAGGAGAATGAACTAAATCACCCAAATGATAAAAAAGTGCAGAAGTTTCATCACGGGAAGGATCCATAAGGGTAGTATCATGCAGCTCCTTCAAAAGTATGAACTATTTGTCATAGTTTGGTTCCAATGTAGAGGAATCATGTTCTTCTTTAAAAATTGCATAACCTTCATCAATAGACAATTCAAGTTCCTCTTACACCACATCAAGTGTTTGGATCTCTTCAAGTTCATCTTCAAACACATCAAGAACATTCAAATTTCCACATTTCTCATGATCCACCATGTCATGAGAATCCTCCAAACAATCTACCCTTTGACAATCTGAAACATACGAGGAAAAACAAGTATCTTGCAACTTTTCAAGAAGTTGCTCATTTTGAATTGTGAGCTTATGATTATCCTCATTATTCTTCAAGTATGCATCATGTAACAATTCATTAAGCTCAAACAAATGGTTTCTATCAAAAAGAAAAGACATGAAATTACCTTTGATGTGGCACAATGCTCTTTGAATCTTCTCCATGTCTTTAAGGAAGGATGTTTCCTCCAATGAAGTAGCTCTCCAACAAGAATTTGACACCAATGCTTGACTGTCATGGAGAATGCTGAGGGACTCTTGGATATTCTTTTCATTCATCTTTAAGGACCCTTCAAGAAAATGAGGCTCTTGCAAATGAACCTCCTCATCTTCTTCATTTTTTCTTGGACCAACTTCATGAAGCTCAAGTGGTGATGGGGAAGTTGATCTTGGTTCTTCTTCAACTGCTACAAGGTCTTCATTATCATGCTTAATGGAACTTGGGCTTGCAGCAACACTTTCAATAGTGATCTCTATGTCACCAACATAGATGTGTGAGCACCCATCAGTAGGTACTCCTTCATAGTTTAAGCATCCATCAGTAGATGCTCTTTGGTTCATGTCTAAGCTAGAAGGTGTCTCGAAATGATCTTCCATATTTTCAATAAAATCTTCTTTATGATCTTGTGATGTCTCTTTCTTTTGCTCCTTCAAGCAAGCTGATGCATTTTGCCCCTTGGTTTTCTTAAAATCAATAATTTTTTTCACAAGTTCGATAGAAAACAATTCGAATCCTTCCTTAAGTTGCTTGGCCATATCTTCAAATATTGTTTTCATAATTTTTATATGCTCCTCACCATCATATGAGGTTCCCTTTTCATCCCTAGTCATAGTTTCCTCAAAAAATTTGCTCTTCTTCTCCTACTTTTTTTTTCCCTCTTCAACAAAAGCACTTATGGTTTCAATATCTAATGGTGGTACCTGAATTCTTTTCCTCATGAATATTAGACCACATCAGGTGCCAAGATCATGCTCTGATACCACTGTAATGTCCCTTATTAGGAATTTTATTAAAATTGCAATTTTCCACTTTTTTTCCCTAGTTCGACCTTTGACTAGTTTTGATCTCTAGGTCCCAAATTTGCCCCAAATGATCCCAAATATTCTGAGAAGGTATATGAATGACATTAAAACATAAATATGTGTTTCAGGGATGCCTTTGGACCTTTAAAATACTTCTGCGAATCCTCTTTCAATTCTGATCAATGTAGGTAACTTTACTAGTGATTTTCCTTTGACTAGTATTGGTCTCTAGGTCTCAATTTGACTCCAAATGCCTTCAAATCTTCAAGGAAGATGTATGAATGATATTAGAACTTGAATATGATGTTTATGGATGAAATATATCCACCAAAAGACCTATGCAAACTCTCTTAATATTCTGAACCAATTATGCAATTTTACTAGTAATTTCGGGTTCAAATCCCCCTGGGGTAAGTACTGAAAATGGCTTCTCAAATGCCTCCAAACCCACTCAAATTTATGAACAGAGGTATGTAATGTGTTAAGTATTTTATTAAAGTCTCATATGCACCATTAATGTATTATTACAACTGTTCTTACCCTCTCCCATTCAACTGCAAAAATTCCTAATTCGACCCTTAGGGAAATGGCACTATTTCACCTCCCAATACAACTAAACTGAGTAAAAATGCTTCAAATGCTCAATTACAGTACATGAAACTTGTAGAAGACATCCATGGCAGTATATTTATCACAAATATATCAGAGAATCATCCATTCATTCGAAATCATCATCAATACATTGGCTCACAACAAAGTAGTGGGGAAATGGCATTGTTCTTCCATTAAAAATGAGATTTATACATTTCTACTTGGAATTTCGACCTGAAAATTTTTGGAGATGAAGAAAAGATTATTTAATTCATATTAAAAAATAAATGGGGCATTAAAATCTTCCCCAAAGATTACAATATCTCACCAAAAATTCCCTCCCTCAAGGATCAAGAATATGCCATCAAAACTGGAAATGGTTGAAGGAGTGAGCTGAAATAGAAGAAACCATGAGATTCCCTGTAGCTTACACCTACAAATAAAGACTCCATTAAATCTCCAAATGAAAGGTCTGAATGGCCTTTCCAATTACCAACTTGGATGGGAATCTTTCACCCTCGAAATTGGCTAAGGCAAGAAACTAGTCATCCACTAGCTCTCCCTCTTCACAAATGCAATTGCAAATTCTACAAATGATCAAAAGATATTCTCATACTTCATTTCTACATTTTATAACCAACATTATCCTTCTAAGGGTCGAAATCCTCTCAATAGATTCAATAGATTCAATAGATTTCCATTTAGGAAATATTCCACATTTGCCACTTGTCTCCTAGTTCCAACCTTCCATCTTCTCCCAAATTCGATTTTGAGTCTCTTTGGCTTCTCCAACTCCCAAATTCGCTTTATTTGAGCCTATTTTTGGGGCTGACATGTCATAGTGGTCAGATGTCAGAGGTCAGGTCTTCAATTTTTCATAGTTGTCATAGATGCTCCATCATTGGTGTCATAGGGGCTAGGGAATCTAGCCCAAGTGTCCACAAACTTCCACTTTGACTCTTTATCTTCCATGGAGGTTACCAATCCTTCCCAATTCGACCTAAGATGATCAATGACATGTGTTATGACTTACCAACTCACCCAAGAGTGTTCACATTCCCATTAATTCGAATTTTCAAAAGAGAGATACCATGTATTATGAAAAATCAAGCTAGTGTGGGTCCCACATCCTCCATATGTCTCCAAAACCATTTGTCACCTAGGATTTCTCTTGAATTTCTTTATTCACTCTATTTATTAAATACTTGAACCCTTATAATGTCTAAACATCATTTATTATCCCCCTTATTCCAAATCCCAAAGTTTCCACCCCAAACCTAGGAAACTAGTAATTTTCCTCCTTGGCAATTATTTGACCCTTAACATCAATTTTACAAACTCTAATGAATATGGCTAATGTGATTAGGCCATTGTGACCCAATTCCAAATTTGGGACATGACACATATCCAATGCTGATCCATCTGTATATCTCTCTCCTTTAACTGATCATAGAAAATTTGAAAAAAATGTTGCACATAATGCAGATCATGGCTTCTATCATCACTTATGTAAAAGTTTGTCTCCTTCAGTATTATCCTCATGTCATTACTGCTCTTTGGCCCATGCCTATACTTAATATGTACCATGATGCTGACTTGGTCTGAATGGTAGTATTGACTCTGAATTTAATTTTGTGGCTAAAGGGTGTAGTTTTCTACAAAATCTACAATTGACACTATGGTCCCAATGGGAAAGGTGTCCCTGCATTTTCTGTACTACTCATCTTGCCATCGCGCTACATGCACATGTTGAACATACTTCTCCATTTTCTTGTATAAATCTGTCAAGAATCACATACCCGCTCCCGTTTCCATGAAAATAAGGGCCATATTACAATGTGGCCTTTTGAAAAATGTATATGTCATAAATTGAACGTGTAATATGAAAAATATGCAATATTCATTTGTACCTGTGAATTCACCAATGCAATATTTTTACTTTCCTTGGCACTGTCTAATTGATAGGTTACGTACTTGAAGCTCTTCATCTTGACGACCATCCTGCCAAATTCGTGCTCCTCGCTTTCATGAATGCAACGGTTCAAAAGAGAAAACCCACTGCACCTAGAATATGTCCCATATAGACACGATTTTTCATAATATTTTTGTCCTTCAGGCCTTGGACACATGATGTTGTGGATAAAGTCTCTCAATGCATTCGGTGGTAGTATGGATTCATTGCATCCCTGCACAATGTTAGTATGCAAATCACAAAATATATGTTTATATATGTCATAAAAATATTCATGTTCTACATGGTATCTACAACAACACGTGTTCCAATCAGTGCATATATGAGCATACCATGGTTTGGATTTCTCAAAGGACCTTTGGCCCTGGTTCAATTGTGTGTGCTCATTCCTGAATCTCTCATAGAGTTCAGTTTGTGTGGTTTCAAGGAAGTGTTTAACGCGGGTTCACGTTCTCAGCTTTAGCAGGTCTCTTTGGTTTGATGAAGGTCTGGTATGATCATGCCAAACCTTTTGTACTAACTCCTTAACAACATCAATTAGCTTCCTATCTCCATGAGGCAACCTACCGACAAAATCCCAACAATATTTTCCACTCGGAGTGTCAATATTTTCTCTTATAATAGAGTACTTTTTAATAGTTTTTCTATTTAATTTAAGTATGTGAGAAGTGTGTGATAGCAGGAGACGTTGCCTTGTGGACTTGCTTACAACTGATTCTGCTAATACACGATCAGCTGCACATAGATATTTTGTATGAGATGTCTTCCCAATCGCATTAAATGCAGATTGGAGATTTCTAACAATATGACTACTATCCTCTGAAATTTTAACTATCTTTATGCCCAAAATTATCCTAACAACAGCTAAACAATGCAACTTTAACAAACATAGTAATAATTGACATTTACCTGCATCACCTTTGGATTCAAAATATTCCTTGACCATTTTGTTGCATTGCCATTCGATAGTGCGTTTTGGAAACTTAACTTCAATGCTCGATAGAGAAATTTCATCCACATAAATACGTCTAGGAGTTCTTCTTCTTGCAGTAGACAATCAAGGTAGGGAAGGTGGACATGAGGTATGAATCCCAGAGCTTGTTTGTTGTGGTGCTTTGTTCACACGTTGGGCCATATTGGGAGTGTGCTCGACATGGTTGTGGTCTTCTTGGGGAGATTGAAAATTAATCACTGCTTGTACGTCCAACTCTACATATGAAGCATATCCCAATATACCTATGCCTTGAGGAACTTCAACATGACTCGTTGATGGATTGTTGGTTGGAGATTGTGTTGATGTTGGAATTTGAGTTGGGTCTGTTGGACGCAACCGCTTTACCTGTGGTTCTGAACTAGAGGTTGTCATGTCAACAACTGTGTTAGGATCAGTGGCAATGAGTGGACCATGTCTCACTCTTTCCATTTCCAACCTGTCATTTTCTCTTACGTCATTGACCTTTTTAATGGGCATATTCCATCTATATTTTTTTGCTCTGTTACGTGAGTTTCCCGTATCCAAAAGTCTCTTTAACAAAACTATGAGGTCTACCCCTGCAAAAGAAACAAGAAATAAGATATTAGTTCCTGTTAGGAACCCGTGTCAACCCTTCTCTTTACTTTGTTAGTATATTGTTGTTGGACGCGTATGCTTTGTAAGTCATCCCGTAGTATTTGTCGATCCATAGTTTGTATTAGCCCATGGTATTGACCCATAGTATTGGATGCATATGCTTTGTAAGTCATCCCGTAGTATTATATGTCCCATAGTATTGACCCATAGTATTAGGCATAGACTTAGTATATAAGTGTGTGTTGAGGCCAATGAAGGTATGGTGAAGTTATTTGTATTGAGTTTGCTCAAAGGAGGTTTCCCCCTCAAAGTGGCCTGCGATCAATAAAATATTCTGTGATCACATATATTGTGCATTTTATCAATTAATTGTTATAGGTTCCTCACATCTAGTATCAGAGCACTTTCTTGGGCTCGTTGGGTGGAATTTTTTCCAAAAAAAAATTTCACAGCTGTTGCAGGTTCGGATCTGGGAATAATCCCTATCCGATTAACTATGGGAAGTACTTGGGAATAAGTCCAAAAAATCATTGTGAGAAGTACCATAGGAACCCCAAAGTAGTTGGCCCATTGAGATGACCTGCCAACGAAAAGGGCAACGAGCCATACCAGATTGACTAGTTCTCACCCGTGAGGTAAACCAAGAGCTGTCGTTTGTGGCAAAGCGGTTATCAGTTTTACCTGAGCCGTGGAGTGAGCGATATTGCCCAAATACGCAAGCCGTCGGACAACATTGGTGGTCGAGTGAAACCCCTGAACTGTTGGGAAGTCGAGCATACCTAGGGTCCATATCTATTTTCAGCTGAACTGTTTCCGATCACTTCCACACAGTTGTAGATCCATCTGTTGCAAATCACTTCCATGCCATTGCAGATCCATCTGTTGTCAATCCATTCCGTGTCATGTCAGATCCAACCATTTTCGATCCATTCTGAGTCGTTTCAGATCCATTTTGAAAGCCATTTCAGAAATCCGTTTCAGATCCATTCTAAAAATAAAAAAACTTTACTGACACCCCTGCAATCCCATTCTACATATTTCATTCCTGAGGACCCTATCCAAAGTTCCACTTTCGAGAGCCAGAAATCTCACATTTGTCTATTTTTAGGGTTTGTCATAACTTCTTCGATTTTCACCCAATCGCCTTCAAATTTACCACAGTGTTCATTTCATATTTCTGCTTCTTTGTCCCTCTCTGCCAAATTTTCTCATTATTTCACCCCGCTTTTGAAATCCCTGTTTTTTGCTTCCCTGTCCCTTTGAAAGTGTCCAAAACCTAGTCAAACCCAAATTGCCCATCAAATTTTTTCTCAAATCCAGATTTTCCTTTACTAAAACAGTTTCTGTTTTTGTTTATCTACCCAATCAAAAAAAAAGCTCTTGGTTATGGTTGTCACCCGCGTAGGAGCAAAAACCATGGAGGAAGAACTTGCAGCCCTCAAAACCAAACTCCGGGATCTTAATGAAAAATTTATCGGCCTCCATCTTGAGCATTCAGCCATGAACAATAAACGACAGTCAGAGTCTTCTTCAGACAATGGGTCTCTTCTTCCAGCAATTTCCGTGGTCGGAAGCTTGATTTTCCTCGCTTTAATGGTACTGATCTGACTGGATGGATCTATTGGGCAGAACAATATTTCAGTCTGCATAATACTTTTGATATCAACAAAGTTTCACTTGCATCCTTTCATTTGGAATAGAAAGCTCTTCAATGGTACTGTTGGTACATCAAGGCTCATGACGAGCCAAAATGGACATATTTTTGCCAACGCATTTTACAACGATTTGGTCCTAGTGCTTTTGATGACTTCACAGGAGCACTCACTAAACTTTGCCAATTTGGCACTCTGAGAGAGTATCAAATAGAATTTGAGAAACTAGCCAATCACACAGAAGGATTGTCTGATGAATTCTATAGGAGTTGTTTTATCAGTGGTCTTAAGGATGCAATCTGCTCAGAGGTCAAAATGTCATGTCCCAACACAATGATGGAAGCTCTTGGGTTGGCTAAGTTGGAAGAAGACAAGATTGTAGCCCAACAGCGCTCCAAACCCACTTTTGTTCCCTTTAGAAATATGGGTTCTCAACGACCTCCCATCCCGCCAGCTCCTCGACCAACTCCTATCAAACATTTGTCTGAAACAGAGATGAGGGCACGCAGAGAAAAATGGCTTTGTTATAATTGTGATGAGAAATTCACTCGGGGAAATAGATGTGTTGAGTAAAATATCTATCTCTTGGATGTGGATTCTCCGCCTGCCTCTGAAATTGGTGAAGAAACTCCAGATACAATAGATGATCAGGTTGACAGTCAGGAGCCGCCTATTGACCCTTCATATCAGGATGACCAGCCAAAGATATCTCTCCATGCTTTAGCTGGAATCACCACCCCCCAAACAATGCAGGTCAGGGGTTACTTCAAGAATATCTCTCGTACAATACTCATTGATTCTGGTAGCACTCATAATTTCATTGACCATCTGATCGCCAAACAGGCTGATTGTTTTGTCCATCCTTGTTCCAACTTTGAAGTCATGATTGCCAATGGGGGCACCTTACCTTGCAAGGGGAAGTGTCACAATGTGCGTATCTCTATGGAAGATTATAACCTACGCTCTGACATGTTTGCCTTGTCCTTAGGTGGATGTGATGTGGTTTTGGGCACTCTTGGCCCCATCTTATGTGATTTTTCTGAACTTTGGATGTAGTTTTCAGTCAATGGGAAACAACACAAATTTACGGGCTTACAACCAGGGTCTCTCTGCGTCATCAGTTCACATCGCCTGGAAAAGATCCTTAAGAAGAATTCACATGGTGTCATCGCTCAACTCCATTCCATTCAGATGCACCCATCAACGGTTTCCACTACTTCCTTGGATAGATATGCAGGTGTCTTTGTGGAACCAGTGGGTTTGTCGCCTTCAAGAGACCTTTCCGGTAAGAATTTAGCCGCATCTACATCTCAGAAGGAAATGATGGCTATTTTGCATGCAGTACAGAAGTGGCATCCATACCTATTAAGAAATTATTTCTGCATCAAGACTGATCTCCAGAGTCTGGAAAATTTCCTTGAACAACGGGTCTCCTCCCCAGCACACCTAAAATGGGTTATCCAACTCATGGGTTATGCCTATGCAATCACTTACAAGAAGGGTAAGGAAAATATGGTGGTCGATGCTCCTTCTCGCACATCTGATGACCCAGTTTCTCTTACATCTATTTCGCTGCTTGTTCCAAATTGGTTGCAATCTGTTCAACAAGGCTATCTCTTCTATGAACTCCATGCTTCTCCATCGGCTGGGCATGCTGGGTTCCTCAAAACGTATGACCGGTAACAATGTAACTTCTTTTGGCAGGGACTG
Source organism: Larix kaempferi (assembly GCA_027924585.1). Classification (NCBI taxonomy): domain Eukaryota; kingdom Viridiplantae; phylum Streptophyta; class Pinopsida; order Pinales; family Pinaceae; genus Larix; species Larix kaempferi. The sequence goes on along the minus strand of BSBM01000863.1, from coordinate 14,404,743 downwards.
AAAATGACAATTCAACGGATGGTGGTTGACTCTGATACTTTCCAGGTCAACAGATGGTGGTTGACTGTGATACTTGCCTATCCCTACACAGATTTGGACAGTTATTTCTATGGATTTCCTTGAAGCGCTTCGGTGGTACAATACCACATCTAAAATTACACCATATGAAGCAGTCTATGGACAGGCACCGACATTTCTTCTTCCATAGACCTTCAACAGTTCCCTATTTTAGGCAATTGACTTGGTTCTTCGAAAACGCGATCAGATTCTTCTCATTCTGCAAGACAATATTCACATGGCAAGAATTCAACTGAAACAACAAGCCAATCAGCACTGTTCTGAGCGCACTTTTCACACATCTGATATGGTTCTTCTTCGTCTACAACCTTCCATGCTATCCTCCCTGAAACTCAGAAGTCATCAGATTCTCTCTCAATCTATCACAGAGGTATTCAGTCAGTGGCACGGAATCCAACCCGAGGATGCTCCAGGGGAACCACTCCTTCAAATTCCACATCAATTTCCACATCTAAAGCTTTGAGGACAAAGCTTTTTCTAAGGGAGAGGGGATGTTAGGAACCCATGTCAACCCTTCTCTTTACTTTGTTAGTATATTTTTGTTGGATGCATATGCTTTGTAAGTCGTCCCATAGTATTTGTTGATCCATAGTTTGTATTAGCCCATGGTATTGACCCATAGTATTGGATGCATATGCTTTGTAAGTCGTCCCGTAGTATTATATGTCCCATGGTATTGACCCATAGTATTGGGCATAGACTTAGTATATAAGTGTGTGTTGAGGCCAATGAAGGTACGGTGAAGTTATTTGTATTGAGCTTTCTCAAAGGAGGTTGCCCCCTCGAAGTGTCCTGCGACCAATAAAATATTATGTGATCTCATATATTGTGTATTTTATCAATTAATTGTTACAGGTTCCTCACAGTTCCATTATACAATAAACTTGACACATTCCAACATAATTTACCACTTTACAAATTAACACATACAACTATGAACTATGCTAGTTTATTTGTGTTAGACCACGTATCTAAGGAAAGAGTTAGGGTGTAGTATGCTAAGGATAGGCAAATTAGCCTAGGATAGGGTTCAGATGGAAAGAATATGGTATCTTATGGGTTTCATAATTATCAAAGAGACAAACTATCAAAGAGACATAAAGACAAACTACCTTCCTTATCATGTATAACAAATTATGTATTTTGAAATGATCTAGTGCGTTGGCACGAATGAAATTATCCACCATGATGTTGGAATATTCTCACCATCCTTTTTGTATTTTGCATGCCTGCATGCAATTCTGCATGCATCCAGTCATCTACATGCAATTGCATGCATCCAGTCATCAGTATGGAAGCCTCCCAGCACCTATTCCTTATTTTGCATCCCCTAGGATCCTGTTTCTACTCAGTTTTAGCCCTCCTAGCCACTGATGCACCCTTAATTTCATCATTGGAGAAAAAGTGTGCCTTATTCCACCTATTTAAGAGTTGCTTCAATTAGTTGGTTGGTTGATGACTCAGTTCCTTGATTATAGGGATGATTGATCAGCTAACTGACTGAAGCACTTAGATAGGAACCTACTGAGACTAGTTGAGCTCTACTAACTACTGACAGCTCCGCATGCACCCACATTGGAGTCTCCTTCCCTACATCAGTTCCCATGCACTTAGTTAGACTCATTTGACTGACTATTTGACTTTTGTGACCACTGCCACTGGTTTGAATGATGTCTCCAATGCTATCCAACCTACACACTGAGGTGAATTCGAATGACCTTAGTGGCATTCGAATCTCTTTTATTGTATTCAGTTATTATTCACTTTACAGAGTGCCAGCTCACAGTTGATGCATGATACAACATTTTTTGTCATTTCTTGTGTATGAGTGATTATTGAATCTCCATTTCTTCTTCTTCTTTCTGCACTTCATGAGTGAATTCTAGTGAGGTCTGCTACTGCTGAGTGATCCTAATCCTAAAATATCACATAGTATCTTAGTTGACAACAACTATTTGAATTGCAGCAACAACAATTCCTTGAGTAGTTGTCTTTCATTGAGCACCAGAAGCCTCTGGGTTTCCACAACAAATCTAGGTGCTATTGCCTTGAATTCACTGGAGCAATCTAGTGAGGTCTAGCCAGGTGTGAAGGAACCAGTCACATGTGCTCAGTGTCCTAAGGCAGTGTTCAATTCAAATTGCAACAGATCTTCTTTTCATAATTCTCATTTGTTTTGCAGGATTCTCCCTCTTTCAGCTTCGAATCCTTCATTATCATGGATATCAAGTTGAATTCATTCAACTACTTCGAATGGAAAGAAAAAATGGACATATTCTTGAATGCAAAGAGTCTTTCCATAGTAGTGAATGGCTCTGCAGTTGATCCCACTGGTGCAGTAAAGAAATACAAGTACTTAGACAAGCTTGATGAAGCAGTTGGACTGCTGCTACTTAGCATTTCTGAAGATTTGCACTTTCATGTTATCGATTTGAAGTCTCCAAAGGAGGTTTGGGACAAGCTCGAATCCCTCCTTGGCCAGAAAGATGATATGAAGGGGCATAAACTAGAAAATGAGCTCATCTCCTTGAGCCCAAGCAGTTTCGAAACTATCACTGAGTTTCTCAACAAATTCAAGAACTTGATTTCACAATTGAAGAGGTATGAGATTGAGAAGGAAGAAAAACAATTGATCCTTGCCATCCCGTCAAAGCTAGGCCTTGATTATTCAGTGTTTGTTTCGACCTTCTAGTCAGCAAAGTTGTCCATTCCAAAATGGAAATTCACTTCGCTTGAAGACTTCATCCAATCTCTAACTCTTGAGGAGGAGAAGCTAGTGCACATGGGAGTTATAAAAGCCAAGTTGGATTCAGCTCTTGTATCCACTGAGTGAAGGAGAGTGAATGGCAAAGGAAAACAAAAAATTTCTAATAGAAAGTCGAATGATACAAAGCAGAAGGAGACTCCCATACAGTCAGATGGAGCCTCGAATCCTAAGAAGGACAAGCAAGCTCAGAAGGGAAAATCCATTTGCACATACTGTAATCGAGGATATCAGCCTGAGAGCTCATGTATGAAGAATACCATAGATCTCATGGCTTCACTTCTTGAAAAAAATAATCTTACAGTACCTGCATGTGCTAGAAAGAAAGAGACTGAACCATCTGGATCTGAGAACAAATAGAGATGCCATGCCCTCATGGCAGGTGCATCAACTCAATCCTCCTTCATCATATATTCTGGAGCATCAAGACACATGTCTTCCTCCAAGGATCTCTTCACTAGATTTGAAGCTACTGTTGGACCATCCATTATGTTGGGGAATGATTCTAAGGTTTCTTCTGAAGGGATTGGAAGAATCAAACTAGATCATGGATTCTTCTCAGATGTACTCTATGTCCCCACTCTCACTGCTAATCTACTTTCAGTATATCAGATGACCCATACTGAAGATCCCAAGAGGGTGATCTTATGTCCAAATGAGGTCGAAATTCAAGACATGGTATCAGTTTCTACCATTGCAAAAGGTGTTGCAAAGCATAAGTCGAAACTGTATGAGTTTTCCCACTTCTGACCTATCTCAAAGCAATCTTCTCTTCACACTCATGCCAATGAAGAGAGTAGATTGTGGCATGAAATATTTGGGCATCTTAACTATCAATACTTACAAGACATGCATACTAAAGAGATGGTTGAAGGGCTGCCCAAGATCAAGTTTTCCAAGGGAAACTGTCATGGTTGTTTGATTGGCAAGCATCCAGAAAAGAAGTTTGAGAAGGGGAAGGAAAGGAGAGCCTCTCATCCTCTAGATCTGATTCATAGTGATGTTGCAGGGCCATTTACAGATCTATCTTTGAATAAGGCAAGGTATATTCTTACTTTTATTGATGATTATTCAAGATTTACATGGGTATACTTTCTCATATTAAATTTAGAAGTATTTGGATTCTTTAAGTTTTTCAAGTCTTCTGCAGAAAAGTTTTCAGATAGAAAGATCAAGGCCATTCACACTGATAATGAAGGTGAGTACATCAAGGGTGAATTTCAAACCTTTTGTGCTAAAGAGGGCATTGAGATGAAACATGCTATTCCCTATACACTACAACAAAATGGTGTTGCTGAAAGGAAGAACAGAACATTGAAAGAAATGGCCACCTGCATGCTAAATTCGAAAGGGTTGCACCCTAGTCTTTGGGCAAAAGCCATCAACTGTGCCACCTATCTTTAGAAAAGAGTTCCTCATAAAGGACTCAAAGACATGACTCCTTTCGAAGCATGGATGGGATACAAACCTGATGTGTCTCATCTTAGAGTGTTTGGATCCAAAGCATGGGTAAGGATTCCAAATGAGAAAAGGAGAGCCCTAGATCCACAAAACAGAGAGTGTATTATGGTGGTTTATGCATTGAATTCAAAGACCTACAAGCTTATTGATCCTTCTACTATGATCACATTCCTTGATAGGAGTGTACAGTTTGAGGAATGGCCTCTTCATGATGTTCATCCAGTTGAGAAAGAGAGCTTGCCTACCACACCTCCACTACTTGATGAGCTCCAAGAGAGCGAATATTCATCACATGACAGTTCAGATTCAGAGTATGAGAGTGAAGATGATGAAGATCGAATGCCAGATATAGATCCACAAGAACCTGAATATCTAGTAACTATTAGTGAAGATGAGTGAATGGAAGATTCATATCCACAAGAACCTAATGATCTTGCACTTGATGATCCTCCTCTTCCTAGATGGGCAGCCACTACTCTTATATCTACCAGCCACTACTGCCGATAGATCCTTCTTCAGTGGAGAAGTCCACTTACCATTTGGGGTGAGTGATGTACATGATTGATCATCCTATTACAGTCTATCTTGAGGGGGGGATTTCTTCCCACTGGGTTTTCCCTCTTTCCTCACTTTATTTATTTAGATTGTTGTATGGGGTGACCTTTGGTCTTAGTTACCAAGGCCCTACCATTTCAATTGTTCCTCATAGTATAGCTTGCGGGGGTGTTGGAATATTCTCACCATCATTTTTGTATTTTGCATGCCTGCATGCAATTCTCAATCCATCCAGTCATCTGCATGCATATGCATGCAATTGCATGCATCCAGTCATCAGTATGGTAGTCTCCCATCACATAGTCCTTATTTTGTAGCCCCCAGGAGCCTATTTCTACTAAGTTTTATCCCTCCTAGCCACTGACGCGCCCTTTCTTTCATCATTGGAGCACAAGTGCACCTTATTCCACCTATTTAGGAGTTAATTTAGTTAGTTGGTTGGTTGGTGACTCAGTTCCTTGATTCAGGGGATGATTGATTAGTTAACTGACTGAAGCACTTAGATAGGCACCTACTGAGACTAGTTGAGCTCTACTGACTATTGACAGCTCCTCATGCACCCACATTGGAGTATCCTTCCCTACATCAGTGCACATGCACTCAGTTAGACTCAGTTAGACTCATTTGACTGACTATTTGACTTTTGTGACCACTGCCACTGGTTTGGATGATGTCTCCAATGGTATCCAAGCAACACACTTAGGTGAATTCGAATGACCTAAGTGGCATTCAAATCTATTTGATTGTATTCAGTTATTATTCACTTTATAGAGAGCCAACTCACAACTGATGTATGATACAACAGTTTTTGTCATTTCTTGTGTATGAGTGATTATTGAATCTCCATTTCTTCTTCTTTTTTTGCACTTCATGAGTGAATTCTAGTGAGGTCTGATATTGCTGAGTGATCCTAATCCTAAAATATCACACATGAATATGTAACGAGTTTCCAAGTCAAGTGTCCAAATTCCATGTTGCAAATCCAAGTGCAAAGTTGAAGTCTAGAAGCCGAGTTATGTAAGCCATGCAAAGTTGAAGTCACGTGAAGTTTTAGTTATTAAGTTATCTAAATTGAGTCTCCCATGCAAAATCAAATCAAACTGTTTTTCGAGTTGATAACTCAAACACGTCTAATACAAGTCATGAACTCAAGTGTCTAGACCGAGTTGAGAACTCAAGTGTACAATATAGTATTCACGTGTTTGCAGGTATTACAATTATAGGACTAGCACTATCTCCCAGGTTATAAGACTAAAACTATTGCAACAATCATTTAAGAAATAATTGATGCTCAAGAAAAAAAGGAATTCCTTTGTGTTCAAAAAGTAGTGGAAGTCACAAGAAGAGGAGTGAAATATTCTTCCTTTCTAACACGCTAGGATGAGATGACATTACACGTAATAAGGTGCATTACCTATGAGGTCAAACACAACATGGTGCTTGGTTATCATTTTAAATTTCTTTCCCATCTAAGTCATCAGGTAAACATCATTATCCCTTACAATTCCAATCAATGTAGATGATGGTTGGTCAAGTGTAGAATGGAGAAACTAGTGTCTTTCCTAGCCATGAATTCATAAAACTTTTGGTAATAACACTCTACAACAAAGATGCCTAGGGATGTCTTGGGAATAATTTGATAGTTTTTCTACATCAAATAAGATAAAGAGAATAAGTTTACTAATTACACAACGAGGAGGTTGCAAATTCCCCCAAGGAAGGAGAACTCAATGAGGTAGAGGCAAGTAGTCAAGCTCAAAGGCAGGATATTAAAGAAACATTATGATAGACAAAACATGAAGAGGAGAGCATGGACAAAATGTCATGAACTATTCAATATGGACCCTCTCCCATGATTTCATCTTAGGATTTTATTCAAATTGAAGAGTCTCAAGAAAGAATCTCATCCATGCCATCCTTGTGTGAAATCAAAATATATTCATGGAAATAATTATTGGTTTACATTGCATACTTCATCTTGTCTAGTGAATATGAGTTTTTTTTAGATGTGAACTTGGGAATTCTTCTCGTCAAATTCATTGCTATCTATGCATGGATACTGTTGTAGGAATATGATAAAACACAAAGGCATGGGAGAATCTTTAAATATTGTGAATGAAAACAATTATTTACAATTCACCATACCTATTGAAATGATCTCTACTTGCAATGGAAACTGGTAGCTTGAATGTATCCACTAGATTCCAAGACCACTGAAGATGTTTGTTAGATTCCAAGAGTGATTTTGTGTCCAATAGATCAATGAGTGTCCAAAATATCAATGAATGTGAGCCAATTTGCATCCTGCAAGAGATTAAACCCCCGAAGTGAGTGAAAATCCCATGTTTTTTGGTAGCAATCCTGGTAACAGAGAACCCTGTTTTTTTTTAACTAGCAGCAGGAGCGCGCACGTGTGCTTTTTAGCACATATGCGTCATTAGAGTGTACGTGCTAAAAACACATGTACACACCCCTGCATAACGTTTCCACCATTAATTCACCAATGTTTACCCCATTTAATTCCAAATGTTTAATACTTCATGAATATTTGCATACATTGGACTATACTTCAAAAGTGGATAAATGAATGGCTAAAGAGAGAGGGTTCAAGGCTTCTAGGGATTTAAGGGTTTAGGACTTAAGTTTTAAGGTCTTAGGGATTTGGACTTTAAGGATTATGGGTTAGGTTGTTTAGGATTTAGGGTTGTGGGATTACAGGTTGAATGGTTCAACGATTTAGGGGTTAAGGGATCTAGTGCTTTAGGGAGAGTGAGAGGTAGAGAGAGATAGAGAGAGAGGAGGGTGAGAGAGAGAGAGAGAGAGATAAAGAGATGGGATATGGGAGATATAGATAGAAAGAGATCATGGGGTTAAGGGGGGAGCAGTAGCATCCCACATCATACCTGCAGGGATCACGCCCGGTGCAACGCCACACGGATTCGAAATGTAAACATGCTTAGAGGGTGAAAGAAGAGGATTGAGACCTAAATGAACGTTTCATAGCTCAAAAACTACGATATGGGGATGAAATTATTTGGGACCTGGGCCCTAAATCATTTGGATATGGGTGTTTTTCACACCAAATACGACCCATAAGGCCTCAAACATGGCCGAGTAAGGAAATAATACAAAAAAACCCTCTCGTAAGTCCAACTTTAAAAAAAAAAATTAAGGGGCCCCTGGATTTTCCCTAGGGTGTGTTGTGGTCACAATAGTGGGATACATGAGCCATCAGTAACTTTTGTAAACTGAAACAAGGGCTTTAAGACCTAAATGACCCTATCAACCTCAAGTGACATGAACAAAACCTAAAAGCCACAACGTGATCCCTCTATAAGGTGTCTTTGGCATCAAAGTTGAATGCGAGTTTCATTACAATGTCTTGGGAATCATGTATGAGTATTAAACATGAGCCTTTATCACTAATCGTTTCTTCTTAGGAATATGGACACCATTAGTTGGATATATATTTCATTAACATGCTTTATGCACTGTGGATGGTTCTTGGGCCCTTAACCCTAGTCTTGGTAGAAAAACAATAGCCTCAAGCCCTTGGCCATGGTTTATGGAGGGAAATAAAAATCTTAGACCCTAAACATATTTTGTCAAGATCAAATGCAATGAATGCATCCTCATACTACCATGCAATACCATGGATATGTTGCAAAGCCTTGAACATCATCAAAGAATGAAAACAGGTTCCTCAAGATCTTATTAAAGCATATTGAGCTCAATTGAATTCCACTTGAGCCTTAATTGAAACTTCTTGACCTCAAGCGTCGTCAATAACACAAAGAAGCCATGACACTAGCACTCTATAAGGAGTATTTTGCATATGAATTGAATATGGCTTCCACATGACACTAGCACTCTACAAGGAGTATTTTGCATATGAATTGAATATGGCTTCCATTATGATGTCTTGGGCATCAAGGATTTATCTTGGCTCCTTAACCATAGCTAGTGGAGGGAAAGAAGAGTCTCCAACACTAACTCTTGCTTCTTAGGCACAAACACCATGAATGAGTCCCTGAAAAACCACATATTGAATCTATAGGGTATTAGTCAACTTCAAGTGTGTTATGTGTGCCATGAATAGGTTAGTTGGGAACCAAAAATGGGTGTCAAGTTTTGACCAAGGTCTAGGGACGACAAGAAGCTCATCATGCCTTAAATGAAGCTTCTCAAGCTCAAGCACCATGAACAACACCTACAACTCAAGAAGATTCTTAGGATATGATGTTGAATGCATCTTAAAGCCACCACACATAACCCTTGTGGGGTATCTCTAGAAAATGTAGAGGGATACATATACCATGATTAGGCTACTTCACATGCCTTAAACAAGATTATGTCTTCGACCCACGCCGAGAATGTTTGTCGAGGTCATGGATAGTGTTTTTTAGTATGCGAGTGGGATACATTAAACATGAGTAGGTTTCGTGAATTGGGAATGGGTCTATAGGCCTAACATACCTAGGGGGGACAAAGGGATTCAACTATAAATTAACCTTTTCAAGCTCAAGTGCTATGGTTTGGGGAGGAAAACACTTCATCCTCAGGGCTTAAACATAGTCTCTTAGGTTCAATAGCCATCAACAACATGTGCAAATAATGACATGGACCCTCTCTAAGGGGTATTTACAATAAAAGTTTGATATGGATGCCATTAGAAGGTTTTTCTTAAAGGGATGGGTCGTGGGCCCTTGACCATGGTCAAGGAAGGAAACTTTAAGTCCCTGTTGACAGGCAACAACCCTCTCAATTTTTGTTTCTTTATTTTATAAAATTGATCAGTTTCCTCCTATCATTTATCGCCAAATTATTCAGAGATCCTTTCAGAATCTTTGAATTCTAAAAGTTCTCTTAAATAGGAGGTATGGTGGTTAAGTTAGGTTGAGAAAATAAATTCAATTCAAGCTTGTTATTTTTATAAGTTGATTATTCTAGCAGTTGTTTAAATATGATCAATCTTCAGTATTACTTCAGGAGATTATGTTCATACTCTGCTAGTCATTTTTAATTATTAACATGGCTTGAATTTGATTCCATCATTCCTTATTTCATTTTCTTTTAAGATATGATTTCCTATGACTAAGTATATGATAATATATATGTACTTAGGGTTGATTAACCTTGTTGCATAAATCTTTTAACCCTTAGTAGATATTAATATTATTCTTGCCATATGTAAATCATATTTTAACTTTTGTAAATAAATAATTTTGGTTTGTAAATACGTTAATTTTTCATTTAATTTCATTTGGAAATTATGGATTGAAATGGATCATGGTTTGAAAAGCTTATCTTATGATAACTCTTCATTGGCTGCGTTACATTTATTAGTTTGTCAAATTAAACTAATATCTCACATGGATAACCTTGATTGTGCCACCATGTATTAGCCTAACTTGAAACTTGGGATTTGATGATTTCATTAAATTCATTTAAACCAGAATGTTTCATAATGTGAAATTATTTCTCATCTGGGATAATAATACATCGAGCGTCCATGCATGGTACTCTCCTGTCAAGACCCTACAAAGATTTATGTGATGTGAAGTATGAATTGATATGTTGGATGACATTTGTTCAATGTACATTATTTTTGAATTGATATTTTTATCAATGTTTAATATTAATATCATCCAAAGTTCATCATATATCTATGATTGATTTGATTATTGTACGGGATGGTAACTCCAGCTTGAATTATCATGATTATTCCATCTCTGAATCTGTCTTTGGCGGTGGAAATTTCAGTTCTAAACATGAGTCTAGGGTTTCATATGAGCTCAATGAGGATTTTTCATAATGTCCTCCACTTAGATTCCAATACCCTCCATATTCATGGAGCCTTTCATTCCAAACCCTATTCAGAATCACAGTGAGAAAATGGCTCCTTTATGTCATTTTGAGGTGTCGCGACCAGAGATGCTTGAGGCAGACCCGGAGGTTAATGCTCTGTTTCATAGAATTGGTTGGGGTTCTTTCTTCAGAAAATTTAGTGGCTATCACACTGAGGTAACTAGGCAATTCGCTTTGAATTTTAAGGAGAATAAAACTCAAGCGGGAGGGTTTTCGGTTATCGTTAGTGAAGAAAAAATTTCAGAAGCCACAGGTTTGCCCCAAATTGGAGAGCATTGGTTCAAGGGACAAAGCGTTAACAAAAGTAAATGTAAGTCATTACTTCTTCCTCTTCCAGCTAATTCAAACTTGGTTGTCAGGGTTTCTGCTAAGTATTTGAAACTAGAATGGAAAAATGCATACAAAGTCTTGGTTAGATATGTGACGTGTGATGGTCGACTCTCTCACATGCATTATTATCATTTACGTTTGCTCTTATCTTTGAAAGGTCATAAACTCAATTTACCTTTCTTCATGTTTCGGAGTTTACAAAAGATGGCTCAAACTATACAAACCACTGTGGGTGACATGGATAGGAGCTTGTTTCATCATGGCTTAGTTAAGATTTTGGTTGAACATCAACTGTCCCTTGTTGATAGATCTTGGGATGAATTACTGGTTGAAAACAATTTAGGGTTAACCCAATTCTGGCCGACTCTGCTTCCCAAAACTCGTAAAAAACGCAAAGCTCTTGTTAACTCTGGAATCAACGAGGTTCATATGTGTGAAACAAAAATTGAGGAATTGCCAAAGACATGTTTGACTTCAAAGGAATATATTGGCTCAGCAAGCATAATTGAAACTAAACCCTCAAATGATAGAGCTATCCTAGTTCAGGATGCCTCTACTAAGCAGATTGATAACTCAGTTGACATGAATGCAAAGTTAAAAGACATTGTCAGAGCTGCAAAGTGTTCAAATCCTGTCACTCCCAGTCGTCTATCTGAACCGAGTACATTTCATAAATCACTTGATACTTCTATACAAAAACTCGAACAACTGGTAGATATCTGCTGTGAGGAAATGAATTCCGAACAAAGGAATCCTATGTCTTTATGCACTCATCGTTTCACCCGTAGTATGGCTTCAATGTTGGTACCTGTAATTTCTCCACGGCAAGAAGAAACCCCGTATCTTGAAATCGCTAGTGAAGAAGAGAAGCAACTTTCTATGGAAATGCCTTCATTAAAACAGGGGATTAACCTTAGTCATCCAGATGCACATACAAGAAGTGAAGAAGAGCAAGGTAGTCACTCATCCTATCAGTATATTGGTACTGATGATGGTAGAGAAACATCTCATTCATGAGGTTCATCATCAAATCTGCCTTTAAAGATTTGTTTGAAAATTACGAAATTAAAACGGCAGATTATACAAATGAAAGGAAAACTTGGTAAATCTGAATCTGACTCTATAATCATGAAAGATGAAATACAGAATTTGAAATCAGAATTATTAGTTTGGCTTGACCGATGGCAAGAAGCCAAGCTCAAGAAAGCAAGTTTCAAAATTGAAAATAAATCTATGGCAGCCATTAATCAACAAATGCTTGAGCACGAGGAGATTTATAAAAACAAGATCATCAGGTTGAAAGCCAAACTCTTGGAAGCCCGCCAAGTTGTCAATTTTTTAGGCACTTCTTGAAAATTGTTATTTTGGCAATATTTTTGAATAGGTGTCAGAGCCGGAGATATTTTGATTAAGATGCTGTGTGTTATATTAAATTTTTACCACCGAATGTTGGAGCCATTTTTGAATTCGGATAACGAGAAGGCCAGATGTCAAAGTTTGTTGATATTTGTTTTCCAAATGGGCGAAGTTGTTACTTAAAGTTGAAGGCTTGATGATGATTGAATGCTAGGTGCTTTCTTATGAGGAATTTTTAATGAACAGAAGGATAATGAGCATTCACTATGTAACAGCTATTAGTAATTGAAGTGCTATTATTTAGGATAGTGGTTACATAGGAAATTCAGAAGAGTTATTAGTTTTGGTTATAAAAACTAGAAACAAAGATTGTATTGAGGTCGATGGAGTAAGAGAGGAAATGCTTATTGAAATCATAATTTTTGCTAGTTTTTTATTACTCTTCTAAATTTCTTCATGGAGAATTGACACTAGACCTCTAAACTAGTATCAATGTTTTGATTACAGTTTTGAAACTCAATACAGATTTTAATATATCATCTACTCAGTTTTTATACTTATACAATTTTACTTTTATGTGATTGTATTCGTTATCTGACGTTTACTCTATTCACACAGTATCTTTATTTGATTCAAGTATTGTTGAATCCTGTCATTTGATATGTTATTGATGATTAAGATTTAGCAGTGATACATTTTATACTTATATCTGTAAACATTTGTATGTATACAATGCTTTCATGAATGAGTATTATCTCTTATTCAAATATCTGGTATTGCAGATGTTTGTGCCAGAAATTGTTACTAAGGCTAGGGTAACAAGCCAACACAATCTCAAGAGTAAAACTCAATTCAAACTAGGGTTTAGGGTTTTGTTTTATGTGTTTTTGGTCATAAACTTCAAGAACATGCAGGGAATACATTCAGCAGATAAGCAACAACTAAATCATACACATATACTGATAAAGATGCATATATATCACAAAAATCCAGCAAAAGACTGTACTGAAGTTCACACATAAAGGACAAGCACTACTAGAAAATACACATTAACCAGCAATGAATTTGTCATTCATGAAACTAAACAAGTTCAAACATGAAGCCAACACAGACCAAATGAAGGGGAAAGAGTCATATATTCATAATTTCATCAGTAAATGCATATAAGAGTTACAGTACCTATCTCTGAATAAGTCTGAAAGTACAAGCAGCTAGCAGACCTCCTGATGCTCCCAAAAATCAAAACCCTTACAATGACTTGTTCACATCTCTAAATACTATGCTCTTCAAAATCGATTAGGTATCTAACCCTAACTGTTTTACAGCCTTCGATGAGGTAAAGTAAAGACAGAATATCAACAAGTTACAAAATCAGCTAAAAATAGCATTTCATTAATATATCAGTTTGCCATTTAATGACAACTAACTAAAACATAGCTATTTTATAGGTCCTTTGCCACCTCAGCTAAGAGGGCGATGCCATCTGGAGTTTGCTCTTTCTTCTTGGCCTTCTTTTGTTCCTTCTCCATGTCATTAATCCTCTTTGTCAGTTCTTTGTTTTTCTGCTGCAAATCTTGAACTGTCTTCTCCAGCTGAGTGCATTGACTGTCAGCAGCCCTTTTCCTTTTAAGTGCTTCTTTTGCATCAGCCACTAGTTCCTGAAAATTGTCATGAACATCCTGGAGATCTTCTCTTAATCTTCTATTGGCCATCATCAAACCATCGTTGACCTCCTGCATATAATTCATTTGGTGCTTATATTGCTTGACAGTCTTCTGTAAATTTTCCCTGTCAGAATTAGCCATCTTCTCTATTGCAGAATCTTGCTCTTCATTAGGTTTCCAAGGAATGTCAAACTTCTTGAAGATTTCTGCTTCTTCTGTCAACAGCTTCTCAGAAGTGTCCTCAATGTTGGGCTTTGGATCTTCTTCATCTGCTGCTTCCACTGAATTAATCTCTTCTTTTAAACATGGCTGCAATTTATCTATTTCTGATTTGTCATCATCCATGGACCCTTCATCTAAGATAGTCACCTTATGTGTGTTTAATTTAGGATTTAACAACTTCTTCATGTTTAACCTCAACTTATTTTTCGACCTAGTTTTAGGTCTCCAGAATGTAGCTGCCTCTCCCATCATCTTCAGTTCTTTCCCTTGGTACTGAACAGCAGCTAATTCCACCACTTCCAGCTTGTTTCTTTTCCTGTTAAGCCTTGTGGTTTTGCCATCTGAAACTTGAACTTCTTCAATTTCAGTTTTGACTTTTATCTCAGAAATAGGTTGTGCTTCTTCTAATAGATATCCTTCATCATCTGAAAGAATTGTGATGGGACTTTTTGGCTGAATGTGGATCTCTTCTTTAGCTACAGGAACCATTTTAATGTCAACCTTTTTCTCCTCCTGAGGATCTGCTACAAGTGCTGGATTCTTTTTAGGCAGTTCCTTTTTGTCTTCAAACAGTGTGAACTTGCTTTTAGGGTAATCTGAAACCACTTTGAGCTGACTATCATCCTGTCTCTGTCCTGCTACCTGCTCTGTCACCTTCTTGGCTTTAACATCATCTTTACTTGTAGATTTGACTGAGTGACCTAACTTTTTCATCATTACCTTCCCCTTGTCAGTCTGTCTTTTTGGTTGCTGGTCTTCTTTTTGAGGATGACCATCTGACCAGAACAAAAAGAAATCCCAAGTCCTTCCCTCATGTTGCAACATTGTGGTGATGATTAGTTTAATGAGACCATGGTGAAAAAGTGACTGGGAAGTGTGATCATCATGTTGCTTTATCTTGCTTGACATCTTCCGCAGGCTTTTTAAGAAAAAGAAGGGCAGATTCATTTTAGAAACTCCTGCTATGTGTTGAAGGAACCTGAAATGATATTTAAATACAAATGAATATATTCCTTCACAGGTCACATAACTTTGAAGTATCCTTATGGGCTCAATCCACTCCTTCCTGAAATTTGAATGAGGATACCCTTGTTCCAGTCAGGAGTCACATTAGGCAACAAGTACCTTTGGGGTTCAAACTCAAAAGGTAATTTTTTAAACCAGTGCTCACCCTCATTGCTGATATCAGTAGCTTCTGCTATTAACTCCACAGTCAATTTGAATTTCAAAGAATCCATCATGATCATATCATCTTTAAGTCCCTTAGCAAACTTGCAGGACACCTGAGCATTGAAACCATCTATCTTCTTGAAAAACTTCAACCAACCTGCCTGCTGAAACAGTTCTGCACAGTCAGGAAGCTTCTGAATCCAGGTTAGGTATGTGGGCTCATCCCTGTTGACCATACCACTTTTGCCACTTTTCCCCATATTCTTCTTTCAGAAAACAGAAACAGTCTGGCTTTAGGTTTCAAAAATGTTTTGTAAACTGGTTTCTGGTGCTTTGAGCTCCTTCAAAATTTGCTACACACTCCTGGACAGGCCTTCAAGTTCAACGTTCCCTTATCTCAACCATACAACTAGGTCTGTGGATAGATAAACTGTGAGACAAGATCGATCATAGATGAAAAACTGTCATAAGAACAATATAGCACTGCTTAATTTCAAAATGCGCCATCAGGCATAATGTCGAACTGTTTCAGAATATAAGCCACTCAAACTCCTTGTTTTAGGGTTAAGGAGACAAGCAGTATGATATGTCTTCAGACATAAACTCCTTCCTTATTATAAACTGATTCACGTCATTCAAAACAGCACTGCAATGTCCAGAGTATTCAATGTAATGGAAAACTGTTAGTGAATATGGCTGTTTTATATCAGTCTTTCACTTTAATCTCTGTGTATCAACCAGTCTAGATTTTCAAGCCCTAAAACTCTCACTGCTTCAGATTTGCCAGCATAACATCAACCACAGGCTTATTTGACCAACTGGAGACTGATAGCATGAGAGGAGAGAACAAAAACACCACTGTCTGCAATATATTCGCCCTAGCCAAAAAACTGCCATTCAAACCTGTCAATTACTCATCTGTCGTGGCTTAAAGCTTCGTTTTGGGGTATCAACGGTCTCTTCTTATGAGAATATGTGTCTTCATATCATTTCTTTGACTGCTGGTAAATGAATTTGGAAGCTCTAATTCTCGCTAGCGTTAAAAACACTGTCTTCTCTTCACAACAACACAATCCACCTTTTTAGCAGTTAACTCTTCTTCACGAACATTCCTCTCCTATAATAATGCGTGTAGAAAGAGAAATTTGACAGATTAGACCGGTATTTGCTGGTTTTTGTCCAACTGATTCCGCATAATATGCAATGATGAGCCTGCTCTGCTTCGTGACTGATAACCAACTAAAATCATGCTTAAACTGCAGTAAACACGTGTTAAAACACTCGCACAAGGCGATTAGTCACTCACATACTGCAATCATGATTGAAATCCGTTTGAAATTTGAAAAAACAAAGGGCCGCGATATTCTTGTAGCGCGCCCTTTGTTAAAATTTTGTCTAGCGCTACAAGAATAGCTGCCATGCCAGAATTTCGCAGTTTTTCAACTTTCTGCTAATTTGTCGGAGGTTTTAAAAGTTACTTGGTTTAAGAAACAAGTCTAACTGCTCTCTAAACACATTAATGAATCAACTTTTGAAAATATGACCTTCTTTAACCCCCTTTAAAATATAAAAGATCAACAAAAATTAAATAAAACCTAAAAAGAATGGGCTCAAAACTTATTCAATCACCCATAGAGTTTCTAAGGAGACTAAAACTAAAACTTAAAACCAAAAATTTAACTGAGGTAGATTGAAAAACAAACCAAAACTGGAGAAAATAAATCAAAAATGGAGAAAAATTTACTGACTTAATAGCAGGATTAGTTATTAATTAATTGAACATAATAGGAAAATAAAATAGTTTACTATTTTATTTTTCTGTGTGTGCATATTTCAGCAGAGTAATTTTTATGATAAATGATTTGTGATATTTCTATCTGAATTGTTGTCATGTTTGATTCTTTGTTATCTCAAACAATTAGTTAATGATTAATTTAGTTTTTCAAAACGCTCTCAGCTGAGATAGGGTCATAGGGTTGTGCGGTTAGTTGTTTTATTCTAGTTGTAGTTACTTTTAATTTTAGCAACTGTTAGATAAGTCATTAGGTTTAATTTGGTAGTTTTATATTTGAAATAGGGTTTCAATCAATAATTCAGAAAACAACAATCAAAACAAAAACACCAGACTTTCCTTAAGAAAGCAAAACTAGAATTAACTTAGACTTAGAAATTAACATTAGGATTTAAATTAACCATAGATTAACTTAGGAAATGTTTGCTGAGTTTAAATTATATTCTCATTAAGAGGATAAAATTCAGCTGGTAGCAGGAGACCATAACCTATGAAATCAAGCTATTTCAAACATACCGAGAGCTGCCTTAAGCAATATGTGTGGGTTTGATTTCTTTAATTGGCCGAGGTCAAAAAATTAGGCCAACAAATGGCGCTAGAAGGAGGGCCAATTTTCAATAAGGCTTTCTTAGACAAATTTGGTGAAGACAAATCACCTGCTGCTTTAGCCCTTGAGCTGTCCATAATCAAAATGGAAACCAAAGAAAGAGTCAAGGACTTCAATCAAAGATTCTTGATGTTGGCTTGGTTTTGCAACCAAGCTTAGTGCTATGGGCACCTGCTAACTAGTAGCAGCAGTTTCAATAGAAATAAATAACAATAAACTAAATCTAAACTAAACTAAACTAGCATGTGCATTTTGAATTAAAGAGCAAGAACAAGAAAGATAAAAAATAATTTTTGTATTGACAATGGGGCAAGCAAATGCTTGCAAGAACAATACCTCCAAGTGATGAAGGTTGTTTGAATGGCTCCAATGGTGAGCAACTCCAATCTCCAATGGGTCCTTTCTCCAAGGCTTGCTACAATGGCCAAATACTCAAGGGAGATTTTGGCAGCATGAGGATAGGAATATGGATGGATGTGAAATGAGGAGCCCCTACCACCTTTTTATAGGTTTTGGTGGTGGGGAATACCATTTGTGGTTTTGTGGAAACCAATGGTATTGACCAACATGGTTTAGGTACTTTTCCCTCCTTTTTCCTTTTTTGAATAAAATTAATATTTTTATTCCCTTTTTTAATATTTTGGGAATTTGGACCCTTTTTGAGGGTTTTTTATGCTTTTTTAGGAACAATAATCTTTTTGAGTGGGAAAAAGGGGTGTACTAAGGTCTTTTGGTGACCTTTTGTTGGTTTCAGAGGCTCAGATGGTGGAAAAGTGGACAAATGGGTCATGTGAATAAGGGAATGAGCTAGTGAGCACTTTTTAGGTGTTAACAGATTGCCCCCTGATGTGTGAGGGCAGGAGCTCATCGTATGGCCGATAGACATCATAGTTCTTTTGTCTTTTTTCTGGGGTTTAGGGAGAGAAGAGACCGGTTGGAGACTGGAGCCACGACCCTTGGAAGCTGCAAAAACAAAAAATATTACATGGCCTCAATATGAATGAGGTATAATCTCTGATAATGGACGAGGCGGGCATTCCCATGCTCGTATCAAGACATATACATAACAATTAGTCCCAAGAAGGGGGATCTAATACATAAAGAATCTACTGGTACATCATAATGGTCCAGGGGGACATTATTTTGGGATATACTCCTGATCATAACTGATCTCAATAATTGATACACTGGAATAACTGATGAACTGTTGAAACTGAAGGTGTCCAACATCTGTAGGGACTCAAAGACTATGAGTCATCTCTGAGAATTAATGTAACTGTATACTCAAGGGAGTATGAAACTGGGGTACATCTGAATACTGTCGCCATGCGCAACCCGGATATCTATAGAAAAAGTGTAATTGGTTTTATCCATAGGAAGATTCTCAAATGTGGAGGAGTCAGGAGGTATCCGGGGTCTTTGACTAATAACTGAAAGGATCAATGTCCTGTGCGAATCTCAACGATGCGATCAAGGTGTTGAAGTCGAGCATGTGAGAAACAACCATTTGGAAAGGCACTGAGGATTCCTCTCGAAATGACTCGTAGGCACTCATCATAAATGGTAATGAGTCCAAGACACAGGGACCTCTAGGTCTATCCTCTGGAATAAATGTGGTTGTCGTCGACAGAGGGAGACCAGCAACTAACAAGGCAATGATTTTTCCTTGATAGGAGCACGAGGTGTAGAACTGAAGTGTTGTAGTACTGATGGTAGGACTGACATACTTGTGGGGATGGGAAATAACTGGGTGAAAAAGTGGGTAGACTCAAACTTCCTTTGTTCAGAGCATGATGACATGGTTGACCTGGCAGCGTAGGGAACTGACTTGTAGGTGTGGGGATCATTGCTTTGATTGACTGAATGGTATATATTGACTCTGGGGGGGTAGGACGAGCTGATAGGTGCTTTCGAGGGATTTTCAAGGTGACATACTGCAGAATACTCTGAACAAAGGCGACCAATCATGGGGAAGCTGTCATATGAGTAGATGTGATCTGTCGTGGCGCCAAGAGGCACCATTGATTCCTTCTTCGTAGTTTTAATGAGCTCCAAGAAGGGATAAAAGTGTCCTCTAAAATGGTACGGTCCTGTGGATTTTGTGAGCCCAGGACGGCTCATGCTCATGGTTTCTTTCATGTTTAGAGAGTCTGAAAACGGTAAGTGGACTCTATTGGTGTTCTTTTTCGTAGTTTAGTCTCCAAGGCCCGAAAAAGCATAAAATGATGCAGATGGAGAACTCTTCTAGCCGATGTGACTAGAGTATTCATTTTTTGTAATTAGTCTACAAGGTCCGGAAAAGGGGTAAACTTATACCAGGTAGACGCCCTTTCAGATACGTTTAACGAGCATGAAAGGAAGCAAGGTTGCTCGGCAATCTTTTCATTGTTTTTAGGAGTCATAAAAGAGCTTAACAGAAACTCCCTAAGTGCCTTTTTCGTAAAAGGGGTTGCTCGGCCCGAAAAAGGGATAAAATTATACCGAACAAAAATGGATAGATGGGAGTGAGAAAAGGTCTCAAGCGTCATCATGTGTGCGGGATACTGGATCCGGTGACATATAGATTGTCAAAAGGGGGCTGCGGCTTTGTGGCACGCAAACCGAGGCAAAGAGAGGTCATTTTGAAAAAATGGCCGAAAAGTATGGGCGTGAGAGAGAGAAATGATCTCAAGCATCATCACAAGCGTGGGAAACTGAATCCGACGATATAAAGATGGTCAACCATGGAGAACGGCGGATGTGGCACACAAACCGAGGCGACGAGGGGGTATGGAAAAAATGCCCAAAAAATATGGGGATGAGAGCGAGAAGTGATCTTAAGCATCATCACGAGTGTGGAAAACTGAATCCGTCGATATAAAGATTGTCAAAAACGGAGAACGACGGATGTGGCACGCAAACCGAGGTGACGAGGGGGCATGGAAAAAATGCCCAAAAAATCTAGGCGTGAGAGCGAGAAATGATCTCAAGCATCATCACGAGCGCGGAAAACTGAATCCGGCGATATAAGACTCGTAAAAAATGGACGACAGCCGATGTGGCGCGCAAACCGAGGCAACGAGGGGGCATGGTAAAAATGCCGGAAAAAATCTAGGCGTGAGAGCGAGAAATGATCTCAAGCCTCATCACAAGCGCGGAAAACTGAATCTAGCGATATAAGGCATGTCAAAAATGGATGAGGGCCGATATGGCATGCAAATCGAGGCAACGAGGGCGCCCAAAAAATGGTCAAAAAATGGAGTTGGTGAAAACTGGAAAAGGAAAGAACTGTCATGAAGTTCGCGCTGCGCTGATTCCAATGGTACCAACGGTTTGAGAAACGGACGTCGTATGAGACCAGAATGGCGGTTGGAAAAATGGTGGAATTTCTATACATAGGGCGTGGGGCCCATATGACGTGTCATTGTTACGTGCGAGTTTGGCAGAGCAGTCAGAGCTCTTTCTTGATTTCTGGGAGATTTGACTGTTGGTTTTCGATTCCGCGAGTTTTAGGTAACCCTATTCGCCTCAGCCTTTTCAATTATGTCATTTTTTGTTAGCGGCGGGTCCCCGAAGGCCGTGAAATTCCACGTTGACCTTCCAACGTGAAATATCGTGGGTTTCAGGTCTTTTCCCACGATGAACCGCGCGGGTTTTAGGCTAACAGTCGCGATGTTCATCGCGACTGTGAGGTTGGAACCCGTGATGTTCATCGCGAGTTCATGGGAGATAGTCGCGATGTTCATCGCGACTGTCTGGCAAATATCCGCGATGTTCATCGCGGGTTCTTGACTGGAGGCCGCGATGAGCATCGCGGCTTTTAATGGAAAGGCCGCGATGGTCATCGCGGTTTTTAGTGGAAAAGCCACGATGGTATTTTTGCAAAAAAAAATTTTGCTAGGGCTAAAAATTTCTTCTGTTTTTTGGCAGGATGTTGAGGAGACCATTGGCCTCATGGCGAGAGCGGGAGATAGATGATGATCTGATGCTGCGGCTTCAGACTGATCCGGGGGTGCGGCAGACTCTAGCGGTGAGCGGACTCTTGAAGTTCGCTCAGATCCCACCTATTCGTTCAGTGAGACGGCTCCTAAACAAGTTAGTGAGTTGGTGGGTGCCGGCGGAGGGTGCTTTTATTATTGGGGGTGAGAGGTTAGAGATCACCCTCACGGATGTATATTTTCTGAGTGGGTTGCCTCGTTTGGGGGAGGTGGGAGATCTTCTGCCGAGGATCCCGCCAGGTGTGGATATGGAGGATCTACTGCAGACCTTTTGTGTTGATGATGTCGTTTTGCAGAACAGTTCTATTAGTCTGCGATCCCTACGTGAGTGGGATATGCGGGCTGTTGGGGCATGTGTTCTGTGGATATTGGGTGCTGCTGCGCCACATCGTTTGTCTGGGGGACAAACGATGTTGGTGGACTCTGTTCTTCGGGGGACTTATTATGCCTGGGGGCAGATGTTTCTGGCTGGTGTCGGGAGAGATCTGGACAAGGCCAGTCGAGAGGGAGGTGAGTTCTTTTATGCCTCTTTTCTATGTTGTTTTTTCTTCGAGTGGGTGCCGACCTTGCGACCACGGGTGCCCATTCGTGATGGTCTGGTGAGTGAGCCTCGCATGGTGCGATGGGGGCAGATGATGCCTCGTGGCGGTGGTGGTGTCCGCGGTTTCTTTACGGAGGAGGTTTATGAGCAGTGGGAGCAGATGCCCCTGTTGATAGAGGATTTCCCATATGTCGGCATGGACTATCGAGGCGACCCAGAGATGCCTCGTGCCCCAGGACAGGCCTAGAGTTTAGACGGTATGTTTTGTGTTTTTGATTTATACTATATCATGTGTTGTTTGATTTATCTGTCTATGATTATAGTTAGATATGCATATGATGGTTTATTTGCATTGTGCAGATGTTGGGCCTGTACCACCGGTCGACTACGTGCCTCGTCAGGGGCGGGCGATCGTGGTCGCTCATCTACCTGCAGTGGTACCACCTCCACGTGGTGGAGGATTTGCGGCTCGTGGGCGAGGGGTTGGCCCTCGAGACGATGCTATAGAGGGTGTCAGACAGACATTCGACATGATTCTAGCTGTACTCCCTGAGGATGGCTGGAGAGACCTGGACCGGGATGTCGTGGAGCATTGCTTCGGTGCGCCGCCTGAGTGGCGGTCGCTCCTATTGAGGACAACGGTTTTTGTGGCAGAGCACAGGGGTGGTGCTTGGGATGAGCCGGCAGCGCCGGTTGAGATGAGGATCCGTCTACGGGATGATCCAGCAGGGCCAGCAGAGCGGAGAGTTCGGGCTCGCCATGATCCGGCGGGGCCAACGGAGGAGGCGCCAGAGGAGCCCAGGGATCCTCATGACTAGATGATATGTATTTGCCCCCAAATGCTGATGAGCATATGGGGAAACTCTTTTTGTACTGCTGATGTATATTTTCTTTTGTATATTGGGTGCTCAGGGCACCTATGACATGTTCTGACTATACGATGATGTATAGATATGTATATATTCGATGTTGGTATATAGTCGTGTATGCACGTGGATGCACTTGTTGTCTTTATGTTTGCCCGTGGAGGCATGTTTGAGTTTCTGTTGTTCGGGTACACAGGGTACTACCAAAGGACCGAACACCAAGAGAAACCACTTCACATAAACAGATCACAGATCAACACATCGATGTTTTGACATAGTTTAAACCCTCTTGAGGGAAACACTCCACGGCCCCGGCCAAATAGCTTCTACGGGACAATTTATTATGCAAAGAAAGAAAGTTACAAATGAGCTTCTCATAATCGATCAACTAAACAATGACCCTCCATGCTCTTTAAATAGAGATCATGGACCAATCGGGTGTTAAGCCATGGATCAAGGTTAGGTTTGATCTAAGAGAAGTTGAGCCGTCGGATCACTCTATGTCGGAAACATATCGTGACCGTTGGATTAAGTATTTACAAATGCATACTAATGCATACTAAAGAAACACACTATCCCTAACGGATATATTACACAAGTTGATTTTAACTAACTCCTAAGTGTCTAAATATCCTAACATCCCCCCTTAAGAAAAACTTGGGATAGGATTGAAGGATTTACAAAAGTGACACTATTAGGAGAAGGAAGGAGGCATTAGAGCCTATCCCCCCTTAATGACAAGTGCCTGAACTCCTAACATAGATCGAAGTTTAGAAAACTTCGCTTCTGTAAGAGACTTGGTGAAGATGTTTGCAACTTGATCATCTGTAGGGCAAAAGAGCACTTCAAGAACACGATCATGAACAAGATTTCTGATGAAGTGCATATGTAGCTCAATGTGTTTGCTGCGTTGATGTAGAACTGGATCTTTGACAAGCTTGATGGCACTTTGATTGTCGCACCAAAGTGGAGTAGGCTGCTGCTGCTCGAATCCAAACTCTGAAAGGATCTGTCGAAGCCATAAAGCTTCCTGACTGGCATTAACTGCTGCTCGATATTCTGCCTCTGCTGAAGAAAGAGCAAGAGCTTGTTGTTTCTTACAATCCCAAGTAATAGGTCCAGATCCCAGACTGAAAACATAACCTGCAGTAGACTTTCGATCATCAGGATCGCCGGCCCAATCTGAATCAGTGAAACCAACCAACAAAGGTTCCCCCCCTGTACTATAATGAATCCCAAACTGAACTGTACCTCGAATATATCGAAGTATTCTTTTAGCTGCTTTCCAGTGACTTTCATGAGGTGTCTACATATAACGGGCAACTCGACCAACGGCAAAGGAAAGGTCAGGACGGGAATGAGTCAAGTATAAAAGACTACCAACAAACTGACGATACAAGGTGGCATCTACTTCAGGTGAAGTACAAGTGGCAGAAAGTTTGACTCCAGACTGGAAGGGAGAAGGGGCTGGTGTACAATTTTCCATGTGAAAGCGACGAAGAAGGTCACAAGCATACTTAGACTGAGAAAGAAAGATTCCTTATTTGGTTTGCAGAACTTGGAGACCAAGAAAATAATACAAATGTCCTAAGTCTGACATTTCAAAAGTTTGTTTAAGACTAGATTTCACATGGCTTATAAGCTTAGGGTCACTACTAGTAAGAATAAGGTCATCAACATATAGAACAAGTATGATGAGATGGTTTCCTACTTTCTTGGTATAGGCATTGGGGTCAGAATGGCATCTAGAAAAACCAGTGTCAAGGAGAAAGTTATCCATTTTGGCATACCAAGCTCTAGGAGCTTGCTTAAGGCCATATAAGGATTTCTTAAGGCAGCAGACAAGGCTAGAGTTATTCTGAACATAGCCAGGAGGTTGTTCCATGTAAATTTCCTCCTGTAAATCACCATGTAAGAAGGCAGACTTGACATCCATTTGATGGACTTCCCAGTTGTGTAAGGCTGCAAGGGAAAAAACAAGGCGGATGGAGTTCATTTTGGCGACGGGAGCAAAGGTTTCATTGTAGTCAATCCCTTCAACTTGGGAAAAACCTTTGGCAACTAACCTTGCCTTAAGTCTTTCAACACTTCCATCTGATACATACTTAGTTCTGTAGACCCATTTACATCTGACAAGTTTTCTTCCTTTTGGAAGAGGTACAAGATCCCAAGTATTGTTCGCCATTAAGGAACGATATTCTTCATCCATGGCTGCATCCCAATCTGGATTCCCTGAAGCTTCTGCAAAATTTTCTGGATCATGATTCTCGGAAACTTGAGCCAAAAGAGAAGAGGCTCGCTGAAATTGAGAACGTGTTCGACGTTGATCTCTAGGATCACCGGTAAGATCACTAGCTGCTTCACATGTTGAACGGACCCATCGAGGAAGCACTTGTGCTGGTGCAACTGGAGGAACATGAGCAGGCGGAGGTGGATTTTCATCCTCACTGTCATCATCAGAAACTGGAGTTGGAAACCTGTCAAGGAAGTTGGAAGAAGAAGAAGAAGAAAGCACAAACACCGAATCAGGCTCGCAGGCCAAAGATGGCACACTCGCCGAGTTAGGCTCGCAGGCCAAGATATTTTCATCAAATTTAACATCTCTTCTAATGATTATAGCATGAGAATGTGGTTGAAGAAGTCTATAACCTTTTACATCTTCAGAATATCCAACAAATATGCACTTTTCACTTTTAGGCTGCAATGCTTTCCGTTTTTCATCCGGAATGTGAGCCCATGCTTCACTACCAAACACACGAAAGTGACATACATCAGGTTTAATTTTACTCCATGCTTCTTCCGGTGTTATACCTTGTAATGCTTTTGTGGGGGTGCGATTAACTATGTAATTTGCACAATTTATGGCTTCAGCCCAAAATTGAAGACTTAGTCCCTTAAATTGGATCATACAATTAGCCATTTTTTTAAAGTGCGGTTCTTCCGCTCAGCTACACCATTTTGTTGTGGTGTATATGGAACTGTGTGCTGTTGTTGGATGCCTTGTTCAGTGCAGAAAGTAGTGAACTGTTTGTTAACATATTCTCCTCCATTGTCAGATCTTAACTTAATAATTTGATGACCAGATTGTTTTTCAACAAGGGCCTTGTAGGCCAAGAACATGTTAAATACTTCGCTCTTCAGTTTTAGGAAATAAACCCAAGTGCGTCTGGTGTAATCATCAATGAAAGTTAAGAAATATTTGAAACCAGAAAAGGAAGCAGATGGAAGAGGACCACACAAGTCACTATGCACAAGCTCCAAGGGAACCGAGGCGTGCCAAGAGGCACGTTTGTCAAAACTGTCCCGATGATGTTTTCCGAGTACACAACCGGAGCAAACACCATCCCTGCAAGATACCATCAGAAGACCTGTCACCATATTTTCTTTACATAGTTGTTGCAATGAGCGATAATTTAAGTGACCAAATCGCTCATGCCAAAGTTTGCTCAAGTTATCACTATGAGCAACAAAAACTGAAGGGAAAGGTGATGACCCAAAGTTGTTAAACTTATACAACCTGGTAATATCATCAACAATTCCTGTAGCTAGGACCTGTTGAGGATCTTTAAAATCCTTGATTACAACTTGGTGAGGTGTAAAGGTCACAGTTTTACCTTCACCAGAATGAGTGATCTGATAGACTGATAACAAATTGCAGAAAATTCTTGGAACACATAGTACATCACTAAAATGACCATTATCTACTGGAACTGTTCCAGCTCCTACAACACTTAGAGATCTATCATCACCAACAAATATTTGTTTGGTGTTACATTCATGCATAGTAGAAAAGATGGCTTGATCCGTAGCCATATGATAAGATGCTCCAGAATCAATGAGCCATTCATTTGAAGTAGAAGAAGAAGATGCATTATAAGAATAACCAGAAGCACAAAGTGCATGTCCATGAGAGGTAGATTCTGAAGACGAATCTAGGCTGATGTGGTGCTTCTTCATTGCTGCTTCCAAGGCTGCCATCTTCTTGAAACACTTAGATTCATCATGATTATCTTTCCCGCAATAGTTGCAATGACGCTCAGTCTTCTTGCCTTTTTGCTTTGATCATTTGTCATTTTTTAAAGAAGGAGATGACTGAGAGGGTTTGGGACCCTTGTTTGACTTATTATTGCGAAAATTTTGTTTCTTGCGAGGCTTGGACTTTTCTTTCTGTTGGGACAATAAGGCTTTCCCAGATGTATCTGCATTGTTGATTATTCCAAGATGAATGATTTTATCTTGTTCTCTAATCAGGGAATCACAAAAGGATTCAAGACTAGGCTCTTGATAGCTAGCTGCATTCAAGGATGCTTTCATGGAGTAAAATGTAGATACAAAAACAGAATATGCGGGTCCAAGTTTGGAAAGAATATGATAAATGCATTGTTTGTCTTCCCTCTCAATCTTACATTCTGCACATAAGAGTTTAAGAGTTTTGTACTTAGATAAATAATCTTGAATGCATGAAAAGTCACTTGGATTTAAAGAAATCAACTCATTTTCGAGTTGGTGACCTCGAATTTCATTGTGTTTATCAAACACAGTTTCCAACTTGTCCCAAACAGCATTAGGTTCATCAATTCCAGATATGTGGAATCGCAAATCAGTAGAGATTGACATCCCAATCAATCCATGAGTTTCATCACATCTATTTGCCCATTTTATTTTCTTATCATCATCAGTGGGTTCTTTTTCTTTCCCTGTTGTAATTCTGAAAAGTCCCTTACTTCGTAGAACATCCTCTATACGAGATTTCCATGAGAAATAGTTGGAACTATTAAGTAGAATATCACAAGGGGCGGCCATATTTGTAAATTAATGGCTGTAAAAGCAGAAACCAATAGTCTGGATGTGAAGAGCTCGAAAAAATAGGCGGTTTAAAAAAAAACGGCACTGAAAACTGACTCTGTATGATGAAGTTATGCTTGAACAAAGAAACTGTTGAAGATGTCCCCAATAGTGACGTGGCAGCTAGAGAATGTCCAGCTAAAAAAAAGAACCCCCCTCTTCCCAAAATGAACCTTTTGACAATCACTTTACAAAAAAGTTGCTTGAAGTGAACCACTTTTGTAAAATAAGTGATTTCACTTTTACAATGATATTACTTTTAAATAGTGCAAAAAAAAAAAAAAAAAAACTTAAGTGACTCACTTGTATTTTTATTTTTTTTATTATTTAAGTGAGATGCACTTTTACAATAAAGTAACTTGAAAATAGAAATTGCATGCATTTTTTCCTTTTAAAAGTAACTTCCTAAGACTTGAACTCAAGACCTATTAAGGAATAAAGCAATTTTGAACCAAGTGAGCTAGATTAAAAGGTATGTAAAATATGGGAATGAGGAAGGGGGCTTTTTTTTTTTTTAACTCTTCTTGCTCGGTTTGCGTGTTTGCCCTTTTCCTTGCAAAACAGACCACAAATCGAAACAAAAAAAACTTTTCCACCCTTGTGGAGTTAGATCTTGTTAGCTTGCCCGGAAAGTATACGTTTTCTCTTTGTTTTTGATTTGCCGAGATCGCGCAAGGTGCACGACAAAGAGCATACGCAGCCGAGAAAAACCCTTTCTCTTTCTGTTTCTGATTTGCCGAGATCGCTCAAGGTGCACGAAAAAGAGCATACGCAGACGGGAAAGCAACAATCCAAACAAAAAAAAATCTAACAGTAAAAAAAAGATGAAATATGAGATTTTTTCTTTTCAAAAAACGAAATAAAAAAATGCGTATTGTAACATTATACCTTCAGATCTGATGAAATACGCGTTTCTGGAGCAACCGGGAACCGTTTTCGATCAAACGAAAACTATTTCTCAATGGAAACGACGCTCCGAACGCAATGGAACACCTCCCACAGCCCAGAAATGTACAGAAATACTAGAACTAGAAACCCTTTCGAGTTTCGACAACAACAGTTCAAGATCTAGATCATAACCGGAAGCGGCACTTCATAAAAGCTCTGATACCATGTTCGGGTACACAGGGTACTACCAAAGGACCGAAAACCAAGAGCAACCACTTCACATAAACAGATCACAGATCAACATACCGATGTTTTGACGTGGTTTAAACCCTCTTGAGGGAAACACTCCACGGCCCCGGCCAAATAGCTTCTACGGGACAATTTATTATGCAAAGAAAGAAAGTTACAAATGAGCTTCTCATAATCGATCAACTAAACAATGACCCTCCATGCTCTTTAAATAAAGATCATGGACCAATCGGGTGTTAAGCCACGGATCAAGGTTAGGTTTGATCTAAGAGAAGTTGAGCCGTCAGATCACTCTATGTTGGAAACATATCGTGACCGTCGGATTAAGTATTTACAAATGCATACTAATGCATACTAAAGAAACACACTATCCCTAACGGATATATTACACAAGTTGATCTTAACTAACTCCTAAGTGTCTAAATATCCTAACATCTGTATGCCCGTGGAGGCATATGTTATGCACGTGGATGCACATTTGGTTTTTGTATATGCTCGTGGAGGCACATGTTATGCATGTGGATGCACATTTTGTTTTGGTATATGCCCGTGGAGGCCCATGTTATGTACGTGGATGCATTATTTGTTTATGGTATGATGCGATTGGTGTGCCAGTCAAGTACATAGTTGGCCATATGGTTTGCTACACTATTGAGGTTTCTTGGGACATGTGTGAATGTAATGGATTCAAACTGTCGAATCATTTGTTTAGTGCGCAAAAATTTTCTGAACAGACAGGGATCGCGTACCTGGTAATCATTGTTGAGTTGGGAAACTAGGAGTTGTGAGTCCAAGAAAACATTAAGGTGACGTATGCTCATTTGGAGAGCTGTGGCCAAGAGACTGGTCACAGCATCATATTCATCCTGGTTGTTGGTAGCGGCACCCAAACACATTCCGTCGATGTGGATCAACTCATGTGAAGGGGAATATATTACCCAAGCTGCGGAGGCCAGATTGGGGGACCAACGGCTTGTACCATCGGCGAAACCGACGTAGCAGAGTGGAACATGGGTGTGAACGGGATCAGTGGAGGGGGCCGACCGGACCGAGGGGTATCCAGTGGAGATCGTATAAATAGCGGGGTCAAGGCCAGGCATTTCGGTATCTGACCAAGTAAAGACATCAGTGAATTCTTGGAATAGTCGTTGGTATTCTTCGATCTCATGCTCACTGTGGGAGGATCCTAATGTAAAGGTATGAAGGGCACCAAGTGGGTCAGAGATGTCAATGTGGATGACGGGAGAAATATCGGCCATGGGATCCATTAGCCAGTCGACTTTAGTAGGAAGGAAATCTTTGGACTCAACCGCGGGTTGGGTAGCGGTGGTGGATGAAGTCTCTTCCGAGAGGAAGTATGGACGATGGTGCATGTCTTCCCAAGGATGATTAAGGGCAGTAGGAGCCTCTAGAATTTCTTCATCATTGCGGGAGCTTTGAGTTGTCAAATCAAGTGATGAGGTAGTGGTAGTCGAAGAGATCATGTAGATGGTGTTAATCTCTCCTGATGAGGATGATGCGGGAGGGTAGATCTCCTCGATAGTAGGGGGTGTCGTCTCAAGGTCCAAATTGTTCATCTCGTAGAGGGCTGCTCTGTAATCTGGGATGTCAGGACAGTGATGGGAGTAGTGGCCGTAAATACCGCATATCGCACATGGGTGGTTGGTACGCAGTGATTTATCACGAGGCATGGGGTTTGGATCGAGTTTGACAACCGGGATGTTGGGGTCGTCATCTAGCATTTGCATGTGTTACTGCAATGCAGGTAACTGTGGACACGGATGAGTTGGATGGCCTAACTCATCACACAACGAGCATTTGGGAGGAGCACGAAACACGGGGGGAGGTTTAACTGCCTTGGGTGGGGGTACCGCAGTGTATGGTTGTGGGCCTCTGCCCCCAGTGGGCCTGACGAGTGGAGGGGGATTCGTCGACGACGAAGGAGTCGTGATACCGGGAGGTGGTTGGGTAGAAGTAACAATGGGTTGCACTGGTTGCAGGATGACATTTGGTGTTGGTGGGGGAACTGGAGGCGAAATATACCACACGGGTATTCCCAATGTTAACCCGGGGAGGCTAAGGGTAGCCATAACCAGGGCGCTTACTACACCCGAAGGAGGAAATAGAAAGGGGATTGTGTGGATGGGTGTAACCCCAATGTGACTAGGGACCAATGGTGGTTTGGGTAACAAAGAGGGTTTATTACCAGGTGTTTGTGAAAGGGTGCAAAGGTTTGCGACGTGGGCCTCTGGTGACAATGGTGGAATGGACTGGAATGTAGAGGTCATCGGCGCCTCGGAGTAAAGTCCGGGTCCTACTGAGGAAATGAATGAGGTAGTTGCACCACAAACAGGTTGTTCAACCATGGGGAGAACATTTCCAGGTGTGGCAGGGGCCTTGGGATCGTAATAGGTGAGCTGGTCGACCTTGACCATGCGTCCCTCATGGGGGAATTGCATGGTGCGAAATACGGATGAGGCAACAGCCCGCATGGCATACATGTAGCTGCGACCAAGTAAAAGGTTATAGTCTAGTTGGGCATTGATGACCTCAATGTCAATGAGCATGGTTTTACCTGCCAGCTGGACGGGGACATTAACTAATAGACCTTGGGGTTGTGTCGAATGGCCGTCATAGGCATGCAATGCAGTGGTGGACTGCTGGAGAGTAGGGGATCCCAACTTCTTCCAAACGAATGTGGACATGACGCATGTGGAGGCCCCTTCATTGATAATGCACCGATGGATGACAGGGTTCCGAACAGAAATGGAAACTTGGAATGCTAAAGAGGAAGGCAGGCGTGGTTCAGACTGGTCTGAATCGAATGCGATCAGCTGTGAATCATTAGGGTCAATGGCGCCAATGGAAGAGAGCAAATTTTTGCGCTGCGAAGGACAGTTTTTCAAAACTTCTAAATCAGACATGGCTGCAGGAGACTGGGCTAAGTCGTCTACGATGTTGTAATTCGACGCAACCCGAGCGTTGGGATTATTGTTGATACGACGAAGTGGGAAGCGAGGTGCTTTGGAAGCGCCATCAAGTGGAGCCGAAGGTATACGTAACGTTTGATCTGTTGGATTGACGTTAGTGTTCTTATCGGCGGGAGGGGCTTCAGAAGTGGAGCCATATTGGTTTCGGCGGGTTTGGAGGTTGGCATCCGCAGTCGACATCATCAACAAATGGTGAGTTCCTGAATCAAACATGGGTTGATCAGGGGCTGTATAAGTAATCTGCTGTGGTGGCACGTTTCCCTGAGGGGGGGCTAACGGATGAGTGTTCACTACACCCTGGTTTGGAAAGGGGTTTTGCAGCACCAAGGGTTGATGTTGAGGTGGAGGGTTGGGTGGCGGCTGAGGAGCCGCTTGCCCTTGACAATGGGCATCGTCGGTCCAGAGTTGTCGAGCTCGCTCCAAATGTGGGCAAGAATGCGTGTAATGACCATATACCCCGCAGATAGAACAAGGGTGGTTTGTTCTGAGGTTATTAATTCTAGGCTACTTAGGATTCCGATCCGGATTGCGGTTGGGAGGAGCAGCATTGTTATTCTGCGGAGGATTGGGAGGTGGAGGACCTTGCTGATGTTGTTGGTTATTACCGCGGTTGCGACCTCTACCACGGTTCTGTTGCGCACCTTGGTTGCACTGGTTGTTTTGGTTTTGGGGCTGGTTGTGCTGTGTGTACACCTGCCCTTGAGCAGTGGGAGGATTTTGGTTCGTCGCAGGTGCGGGAGCAGGTTGTGGTGGGTAATAAGCATGTGGGGCTGGAGGTGGTCCATTTGCCTGCTGGGGTTGTTGGTAACCTTGAGCTATTGGAGGTGTTGGGTTAGCTGCCACAGCTTGTTGTGGGTAGTATACTGGTTGAGATGCAGCTGGGGGGGTGTATGTAGGTGGTGCATGACCAAAACACTGAGGTGGACATGAAGGTCCATGGGTATGGTGTTGATGTGCCATGGGAGCACATGAACTTGTTGCTCTAGACTGAGATGTAGCCCGCGAAAGGTCGGGACCATGGCTAGGATGTGCAATGGAAAAGGGTTGGGGATGCGAGGCCATACGACCAATGATGCCATCAACGACATGGGATGCCCCCGGCGCATCATGTTGGGATGACTCGTCCCGAGGGGCGTCTGGAATAATGGTATACAGATAACCCGATTGGGCGTAAATGAGATCAAACTGTTGGGCTTTGAGGATGGCCTCTTCTTCAGACTGGGGTCTTTCGAATGCCACATCCTTCGCAGTGAGAGGGAGGAGGGATTTTAGAAACCAATCTAGGAAGATACGGTCGTCTAACTTGATTTTGCAGAGGCTTCGGCGTCGACGCCACTCATGAATGTGGTCAGTGATGTGGGTGGCCGTGTTCTGTCTGCAAGACAGTAGGATGTCGACGCCCGCATCATAGCGGACAGGTAACTGGAAGAACTATAGGAAGGTCGAGGAAAGGGAGGTAAAGGAGGCATGCGTCCCATGGGGCTGCTCGATATACCACTTAGCTGCAGAGCCAGTGAAGGTGCGCTGTAAAAGGCGGAGGTGGACAGAGTCGTCCACTATAGAGTTGGAGGAACACCATAGATGGAAGGACATAATATGGTTTTGGGGGTCCTCTCCTGCCTTACCCTCAAACTTAGGGATGTCGGAGGGGAGTTTGGTGGGCATGGGAGGCCATGTGGGGTTGTGCCTGATGGGGTCATTAGTGAGCCTGGCTAAATCTGGCAAGTTCAGACTTGCCATGTAGGGAAAAATAGCAGACGGGTGTGTTATAGGAACTGGGACATAACCAGAATGTTGGCATGGTGTGGTGGTCCAGTCGTCCCTAAAGGTATGCTAGGTATTGAAGGTATCTGACCTCCAATTGTGGTGGATTGGTGCGGGATGGTATTTCCAAGTGTAACGTGGGTTACACTGGGGTTCGGAACATTACCAGAAACTGTTGGGATCTGGTTTGTAGTAATCACATGTGGTGTGATTCCTATGTTGGGCATACCTATCACAGGTGGTGGTCCTGTGTTAGGCATTCCTAAAGGTGTATTGCCCCCTATATTAGGCATCCCTAAGGGGGTGGTGGTTGCCATGGATGGCACCGCAGTAGAAGGGTTGATGGACGTCTCTCCTATGGTGCTGGTGAAAAGTGGGTCAAAGGGTGTTCCATCCATAATGGTGGTTGGTGGTAATATAACGTAGTTTTCGGATTCTGCCTCAGAATCTGATGTGA
The DNA here is from genome assembly GCA_027924585.1 of Larix kaempferi. NCBI lineage: Eukaryota > Viridiplantae > Streptophyta > Pinopsida > Pinales > Pinaceae > Larix > Larix kaempferi. The sequence goes on along the minus strand of BSBM01000863.1, from coordinate 14,370,299 downwards.
AGTGAGGCGTGTCAGAATCGGATGACGCTATGTTCGACTGACGGTGTGTCGAATCAAGGGATAAGGCTCTGCGTCGGTGATGTGGAGAGCCAAGTAGACTAAACTCTGGGAGTTCTCCCTGAAGACGACGAGAGCGTCTAAAATTTTCAATGGTGAGAAATAAGTTTTGTAAAAAATCTGTTTAAGTATCAGGTGGTGATATATAAAAAACTCAAAACCCTAATGCAACCAAGGGTGCAAGAAGGGGAATGAAAATGAAGGCACTCAGGCCAAAAAATCAACCTCAAAAAAGGCACTTATTATAGCAGCTGTGCTATAATAGGTGGAGGGATACAAAAAATGGTCAGAGTACCAACATGCAAACAACTCCTAGAAAAAAAAAAGGTGTAACTAGACCAAAGGTGGGTTGAATCATGCAAACACCTAACTAAAGGTATTGTGAATCAACAAACGATATTCTCTGCAAGGTGATGAAATCCAAGTCAAACAATATGAGTGTTGAGACAACGGCTAGATATCCCCCTACCGGGAGGGACACCGGGTAGTCAATCCTAAAGAATGGCAACTAGTATACTCCGTTCATGACGCGTCGAGAAAAGGTAAATCTGTCGTTTGGTCCTTTACCGCAATACCCCCATACAGGGATATCCCGAGAACTGCGAATGGTAGCCCTTCGGTTACTGAATGGATTTCGGTATTCCACTCAGGCTTCTGGAACCATCCTCGTGACTTCAACCCTCCTAGGGGAGAGGCCTTCCCACAAACCGGTTGTGACCGCGCCAATAAATACTAAGAGATTTTAGCTCCCTAAATGGACAACTTCTATGTCTCAGATGTAATAACTAAGGGGTATTATTGGAACACCTATCCCCTCAATACTACCTAGCTACAAATTTCTTTTAGTGTTCCCCAAGTGGGGTTAAAAGTGTGTTGAAATTAGGGTAAGTTTTAAAGCTCAGTTCAATTAAGTGTTTGAGTGGGTGCACGTGTGGTATTGTAAACTGAACTTGAAAATTTTCAAAAAACAAAGGATCTTTTGAAAAATAAAAAAGCAAATATTTGTGACTTTTTTCAATAAATGGAAATTAAATGCTTTGCAAAATCAACTCAAAAAATAAAGGATCTTTTGAATCATGAAAGCAAATAATAGACTTCTTAAAGAAATAAATGGATTTCTTTTTCAAGGAAATTGCTAAGGGCAAGATTTTAAAGAAGTAAACAGGAAATTTTTTTAACCTAGATAAACTGCAAAATAAGTCCTTCTTTCACTTTCTTGAAATTTTTTAAAAAGACTTTCTAGATGTGCATTCAAATAGTAAAAAAAAATTTCTATGACTGTAAAATATGCAGAATTCCATACTGTAAAAATGTGCTATGTGGGCAAAAAATACAGTAAAAAATAAAAAAATTTAAACGAATCGGCCGAAGCGAAGCCGCGGGGAACCGCGCGGAAAAGGGGCGCGCAGTCACGATGTGCAGCGTGGTAAATGACCGCGAAGCCGCGATGTGCAGCCCGCAAACGGGTCGCGAAGCCGCGGGGAACCGCGCGGAAAAAAGTTGAAAAGTCGCGATGAGCCACGCGACTGCCAGGCTGAAAACCACGAGGCGAAAGCCGTGCACGGAAGCCGAAAAATGAACCCGAAAATTGAGAATTCCAGGCTGTTAATGGCAATAGATGGGGCCAAAAACTAGAGCAGCAATGGATCTGCTGTCTAGGATGGCAGATCTATGGATCTAAAGGCTAAAAACTAATAAAAAACTAAGATTGAAAGCAAAACTTGAGATCTATTGTTCAAAGCCAGCGGAGTCGCCAAAAACTGTTGGCTTGGTTTTGCAACCAAGCTTAGTGCTATGGGCACCTACTAACTAGTAGCAGCAGTTTCAATAGAAATAAATAACAATAAACTAAATCTAAACTAAACTAAACTAGCATGTGCATTTTGAATTAAAGAACAAGAACAAGAAAGATAAAAAATAATTTTTGTATTGACAATGGGGCAAGCAAATGCTTGCAAGAACAATACCTCCAAGTGATGAAGGTTGTTTGAATGGCTCCAATGGTGAGCAGCTCCAATCTCCAATGGGTCCTTTCTCCAAGGCTTGCTACAATGGCCAAATACTCAAGGGAGATTTTGGCAGCATGAGGATAGGAATATGGATGGATGTGAAATAAGGAGCCCCTACCACCTTTTTATAGGTTTTGGTGGTGGGGAATACCATTTGTGGTTTTGTGGAAACCAATGGTATTGACCAACATGGTTTAGGTATTTTTTCCTCCTTTTTCCTTTTTTGAATAAAATTAATATTTTTATTCCATTTTTAATATTTTTGGGAATTTGGACCCTTTTTGAGGGTTTTTTATGCTTTTTTAGGAAAAATAATCTTTTTGAGTGGGAAAAAGGGGTGTACTAAGGTCTTTTGGTGACCTTTTGTTGGCTTCAGAGGCTCAGACGGTGGAGAAGTGGACAAATGGGTCATGTGAATAAGGGAATGAGCTAGTGAGCATTTTTTAGGTGTTAACAGATTGCCCCCTGATGTGTGAGGGCAGGAGCTCATTATTATTGAAAATTTTGCCTCAGCTTTGCCAAGGGACTTAGGGATGTGGGTTAAACGAGCGGGTAAAAAAACACTTCTTGAAACTTTTGAGGAAGCCATAAAAGTTGAAAAATACTCTATGTCTTATGAGCCTGAACGAAGTGGAAAGGCTGATACTTTTCCACGCAAGAGAACTGAATGATCCAGTGTGGATAAAGATAAGGCATATGATGTTGAAAAACTGCAGAATGCAGTCCGAGCATTAACTAATGAAGTTATAGGGTTGAATAAAACAGGTTCTGAAGGTTCTTCTTCAAGAGGATATTTCAGAAACCAATTTAGACCCAACTCTGCTTCTAATAACAAACCAAGTTTTCCTCCGGATGTAGCATTTCAAGAAGAAATTTTTAACACCATTCGAGTAGTTATGTCATTATCTGAAACCTCTTTGAATCAAGAAATTGTAGATCAGGATGAAGTTGAACAGTCTGAAAATGAAGAAGAATCACTCGAACCTCAACAATTGAATGGTTATTTTTGGGACAGTCTAAGTCGGGATGCTGAAAATAGAAACCCACCTTCAGGACAACATGCAAATAATACTAGAAGTAGAACATCAACTAATACTCCTGGAGCATCAACCAGTTCTACTCCAAGTAAAGATAACAACAATCAACAATCTAGCAAACAAGTTCAACCTGCTAAAAATACCCAATCTGCCCAGACCAGTCCAAAGTTAGAGTATGACATAATTGAAGACCTGAAAAAGTTGCGTGCGAACATTAGCATGTATGATTTGCTTCAAATTTATCCCATGCCTAATGGTCTTATCATTACTCCTGCCATGAGTTCTATAGCCCCTAGTGTTTAGCAAAATGTAGCCACTAATAATACAAATGCTGAAACAATCTTTAATGACAAAGGAAAATCAGTAGCTGACAAATCCACACTGATAGGTAAGAACTTAAAGTCTACTACTCCTCCATTTCTTCTCACTTTCGAAATATTTAACAGAAACGTCCATAATTGTATGGTTGATTCTAGTGCATCTACCAACGTGATGCCATTGTCAGTCTGTCGAAGGTTGAACGCTACATATGTTCCATCTGAGCCACAAATCACTCAACTCGATAGGACAAATGTGAGGGTATTAGGAGAAATGAAAGATGTGTTGATTAGGCTTCCTATTAATCCTTCTATTATTCAGATTATTGATATTGTAGTTGCAGATATCCTAGATGCTTGCGGATTATTTCTCAGCAGGGATTGGTCACAAAAATTGAATGGATTTTTTACTACTGATTGGTCAACCCTTTGGTTTCCTAAAAATGGTAAAGAAAATCAAATCAAAATAAGCAGGGAGAGGTATTTGAAACATACTGTTACAGAGATGCATGACACAAGTGAGCCAGTTTTGTTTTCAGAGTCTATTATGGGAAACTACATGTTTGAACTTGGTTTTGGAGATATCAAATCTGATAAATCTGATTTTTCTGACAAAATTCAGCATTCTGAAATTTTTAATGTTACTAACATTCAGAAAGATTCTTTGTCTAGATATCTTGTAAATAATGTAAATAAATCAGATCATGTAGATATTATAAACAACAAAGTAGTTGCAAATAATTCTACTTGGACATTATATTTTGATGGGTCAAAGTCAAAGGAAGGCGTAGGCGTTGGTTGTTTGTTAATTGATCCCAAAGGAAACAAGATTTGTATAGCTTGTAGGTTAGAATTTGATTGTACAAACAATATTGTAGAATATGAAGCATTGATTCAAGGATTGAAAAAAGCAATAGATCTTGATATTAAGGCGTTGATCGTCTATGGAGATTCCGAAATCATCGTCAGGCAGGTTCGTAATTCTATACACTGTATCTCAGAGCATTTGCAGAATTATCAATGTGAGGTATGGAACTTAATTTCATATTTTGAAGCATTCAACATTCATTCTATTCCTAGGTTTCAAAATCAGGAAGCCGACTTATTAGCTAATGTTGCTTCAAAATTAATTCTGTCTGAAAATTTCACTTCAGATTTCTTTTTAGTTGATTTAATTTTTAGACCTTCGATTCAAGATAATATAATTAATTGGCGAATTTTTGATGACGATGCACAGATTGTAAATTTTCTGACAAGTGAAGACACGTTCAAGGATGTAGCAATTGATGAAATAACTCATGACGAAAATATGCACGACTTTACGGTAATAAATGAAGTTTGTTCAATTGAACAAGCTATGGAAAAGGTAAAATCGATCCCTAACAATGTTTTGCAATTGGAGAAGTTTTATGATTTGTATGATAAATTTAAAGCAGCCCCTAATTGCAAAACCAACAGTTCACAAATGAGATTTGAAACTATAAACTTAGGAATAGAATCTAATCCACAAACTGTGAATTTAGGAGTAGATTGCACCCCTGCAGAGAAATCAACATTCATTAAGTTATTTAAAGAATTCAAAGACGTGTTCGCATGGAAATATGACGACTTAAATACCTTCAATCCACAAGTCATGCAACATGTCATTCCCATGAAACAAGCAACCAAACCTTTTCACCAGAAACTCAGGAAGTTTCATCCAAACCTGGAACCAACCATTAAGAAAGAGATGAATAAGCTTTTAGCTTCCAAAATTATATTTCCAATTAGACATACTCAGTGGGTAGCAAATTTAGTTCCAGTTAGGAATAAAAACGGTGATATTCGACTGTGTGTTGACTTCCGCAACCTAAATAGATCCTATGAAAAGGACAATTATCGAGTTCCTCCCATGGAACAAATTTTACAAAAGGTTTATGGTTCTGAGATGCTGTCATTACTTGACGGTTTCTCAGGGTATAATCAGATCCTAGTATCCCCTGATGACCAACTCAAAACAACATTCAAGACCCCTTTTGGAACGTATGCTTATCGTAAGATGCATTTTGGGTTAATTAATGATGGGGCAACTTTTCAACGAGCAATTGATATTGCTTTTAGAGGACTGATCAATCACTCAATGGTCGTATACCTTGACAATGTTACAGTGTTTCCAAAACACAGACCTGATCATATTTCACATCTTAGAAAGGTACTTGAACGTTGTAGGAAATATGGAATATCTCTGAATCCAAAAAAAACAATCTTTGTTGTTACACAAGGGATCCTGTTAGGTTGTGTGGTATCAAGACATGGGATCATGATTGATCTTGAACGTACACAAGCCATAGCAAAGATAACTTTCCCTGCAAATAAGAAAGCAATGCAATCGTTTCTTGGCAAAATAAACTTTATTAGAAGATTCATTCCTAGTTTTTCAGAGATAGTTCGTCCATTACAAAAGATGATAAAGAAAGATGTGTTTTCAACTGGGGGTCTACTTAAAATGAATTGTTTTAGAGAATTTTAGAGGCAATTTCAGAAGCACCTAGTTTACTTAGCCCAGATTTTAGCAAAGACTTCATCTTGTATACCTTCGCTTCTAATATTTCATACGCAACAGTCTTAACTCAACTAAGCCAACAAAACAATGAAGTTCTAATTTCGTTTATGATTTCAAACTTCAAAGCTGCTGAATTAAACTATCACGAAGTTGATAAACAAGCCTTTGCTGTGTTTAAAGCAGTTAAACATTTTTGTCCTTATCTGCTTAAGTCAAGAACCAAGGTGATTGTACCATTTCCTGCAGTAAGGAATTTGTTGGTTCAAAAGGAATTAGGAGATAAACGAGCCCTGTGGATGACTGCTCTCCCGGAATATGACCTGGAAATTAAACCTTCAACTGTGATTAAAGGTCAAGGGTTATGTAAGCTTGCTGCTGAAGCAACTCATTTGCCAAACACAGATTCTGAAATAAACATTGATGAAACTCTGCTGGTTAGAGAAATTTATTTTTATCCACCACCACAAGACTCTTGGTATTCTGATCTAAGAACTCTTCTTGAAACAGGTACTGCCCCTGATCATCTAGAACCTAGGAAAAGAAGAGCACTTAGATTGATATCAACACCTTATCTTTTGATTGATAACACTTTGTTCAGGCGAAATTCAGATGGTGTCTTTCTTCTTTGTTTAGACAAGGATGAAACTGAAACAATCATGAAGGAGTTACATTCTGGTCCTGCAGGTGGTCACTTTGGAGGTGAAATTACCACTCACAAAATTATCAGGGCTGGTTATTATTGGCCTACTTTATTTAGGGACTCTTACGCTTTCGTCAGAAAGTGTCAGGAATGTCAAATTGTTGCAGGTAGAGTCAAAAAGCCTGCCTTCCCTTTACAGTCGGTTTCAGTGGAGAGACCTTTTCAACAATGGGGAATTGATATTGTTGGTCCGATAAACCCACCCTTGTCTTTATGACATAAGTATATTATAACATCAACTAATTATTTTACTCGATGGGCAGAGGCTGTACCTTTAAGAGTAGTTAACACTAATCAAGTAATTCTATTCATTGAATCTTTTATTATTACACGATTTGGTGTTCCTGACTCTCTGGTTTTTGATAATGCCTCTTATTTTTCATCGATTGAATTAAACCAGTTTGCGTTAGAAAAGGGAATAAGGGTTAGATATTCTGCGAACTACCATACTCACAGAAATGGTTTAGCTGAATCAACTAACAAAAATTTGTTAAAAATTCTGAAAAGGACTGTTTCAACTCACCATCGAAATTAGCACACGGCTCTGTTCAATGCATTATGGGCTGATAGGGTTACTCCTAAGTCTTCCATTGGGAATTCACCTTTCTTTTTAGTTTATGGAACTGAAGCTATCTTACCATCACATTTATTTTTACCTTCTCTTCAGTTTGCTCAATCTATCCAGGATGAGGAATGTCCAGTACTAGAGAAGAGAATCAATACTTTGCTAAAATTAGAAGAAAAACGAGATAAGGCCAAGCAACATTTTGTTAAACATTAGCAGATAGTCAAATCTTGGTTCGATCAATCTTCTAGTTCTAACAGATATTTTCAAGTTGGTGACTTAGTCCTCAAATGGGATAAGGCTCATGAAGATAAGGGGGAACATACCAAATTTCAGAGTCTCTGGTTAGGACCATTCATTATTTCTGAGAAGTTAGGTCCTAGTACTTTTCTCCTTCAAACCTTGGAAGGCCAACTCGAAACTCTTCCAATAAATGGGTTGGTACTTAAGAAGTATTTCTGTTGATTTTTGCATCTGTACATAAGCTGTATATTTTATAAATAATTGTACAGTACTGACTTATTGATATTTAAGATTTCTGCTGTATACAGTTTTCTTTTTCATTTTTATTAATCTTTTGTAAATATGATCTGTACATAATTGACCACTAAAATCACAAAAGTCTATCAATTCTGGATTTTCTGTATATTCTTTTTAAAAAACAGAATCATTTTCAATTTCTGATTTTATATTCATATGAATTCTGATTTGATCTATCTATAATTTTTTCCTCAAATTCATTTCAGAATTGAGAGATATATTTTCTGTTAATACATCATAAATCTTTCAAACTTCTGTACATAATTTTTGTTGATTTTCTTCAAAAATAAAAATAAAAAATTGCATATCTTTTTTGAGAAGGGTATCTGTAAATAAATAAATGTTGGGACTCAAAACTAGTTTGTTCATTTGTTTTAGTTAGTTGAGATACAATAAGTCTTTAAGATTTGATCAGACTGATCAGTTCTTCGCAAATATGATTTCAATCATTTACTAATGATGTTTGCGCTTACGATCAAGATTAATCTTTGATTATCTGTGTACTTATACGTTAGGATGATTAACAAATTTCCTTTTCAAAGTTTCATACTTGGGAAAATTCTTATTAATTTGCATCATAAAGTCATTTATTTAAAAGTCTGTTTATTATCTGCTAATATTTTTGATCTTCTCCATGCATAATTACCTTTCATAAGTTATATTTTAATTGGAGAATAGGAGGTCTCACCACGAGCCGGCCTAATCATGATCATCAGTTTTATTAAAGATCACCAAGGTGATGGCTCTTGATCGAAAGATCGAGGGACGGGAGGTCTCATCACGAGTTGGCTTGTTTATCCTTAGTAAAACTCGTGAATGGTGTTGTCTTTATCAAGTTACCATGCTTGGACAATTGTCTTCAATTAATGTTTAATGGAAAATCAATAAATATTTTATAATTAGAGCAGGTTTTAAAAAAAAATCAGAGAAACAAGTGGGAACATCTTTATACTATGATGCAGATTACTTGTATACCGAGTATTTTGTTTTGATGAGGAAAATGTTAGTTTGTCAATAACGAAATCCTTATCCACAGGAATGAAGATAGTTCTGAAAAATATTCGCAAATTTTTCCTTTTAGTTATGATTCTGGTTAGATTAAGTTTTTCTGACACGTATGAGAAAATTTTTAAGACTTTGCCTATTTCAGCTTTTCAAAATTGTGAACAAAGATAACTAGTTCGCATAGGTCGTCGCCATTTGTTGACAGGAAACAACCCTCTCAATTTTTGTTTCTTTATTTTATAAAATTGATCAGTTTCCTCCTATAATTTATCGCCAAATTATTCAGAGATCCCTTCAGAATCTTTGAATTCTAAAGGTTCTCTTAAATAGGAGGTATGGTGGTTAAGTTAGGTTGAGGAAATAAATTCAATTCAAGCTTGTTATTTTTATAAGTTGATTATTCTAGCAGCTGTTTAAATATGATCAATCTCAGTATTACTTCAGGAGATTATGTTCATACTCTACTATTCATTTTTAATTATTAACATGGCTTGAATTTGATTCCATCATTCATTTTGTTATTTCATTTTGTTATTTCATTTTCTTTTAAGATATGATTTCCTATGACTAAGTATATGATAATATATATGTACTTAGGGTTGATTAACCTTGTTGCATAAATCTTTTAACCCTTAGTAGATATTAATATTATTCTTGCCATATGTAAATCATATTTTAACTTTTGTAAATAAATAATTTCAGTTTGTAAATACGTTAATTTTTCATTTAATTTCATTTGGAAATTATGGTTTGAAAAGCTTATCTTATGATAACTCTTCGTTGGTTCCGTTACATTTATTAGTTTGTCAAATTAAACTAATATCTCATGTGGATAAGCTTGATTGTGCCACCATGTGTTAGCCTAACTTGAAACCTGGGATTTGATGATTTCATTAAATTCATTTAAACCAGAATGTTTCATAATGTGAAATTATTTCTCATCTGGGATAATAATACATCGAGCGTCCATGCATGGTACTCTCCTATCAAAACCCTACAAAGATTTATGTGATGTGAAGTATGAATTGATATGTTGGATGACATTTGTTCAATGTACATTATTTTTGAATTGATATTTTTTATCAATGTTTAATATTAATATCATCCAAAGTTCATCATATATCTATGATTGATTTGATTATTGTACGGGATGGTAACTCCAGCTTGAATTATCATGATTATTCCATCTCTGAATTTGTCTTTGGCAGTGGAAATTTCAGTTCTAAACACGAGTCTAGGGTTTCATATGAGCTCAATGAGGATTTTTCATAATGTCCTCCACTTGGATTCCAATACCCTCCATATTCACGTAGCCTTTCATTCCAAACCTTGTTCAGAATCACAGTGAGAAAATGGCTCCTTTGTGTCGTTTTGAGGTGTTGGGACCAGAGATGCTTGAGGCAGACCCAAAGGTTAATGCTCTGTTTCATAGAATTGGTTGGGGTTCTTTCTTCAGAAAATTCAGTGGCCATCACATTGAGGTAACTAGGCAATTCGCTTTGAATTTTAAGGAGAATAAAACTCAAGTGGGAGGGTTTCCAGTTATCGTTAGTGAAGAAAAAATTGCAGAAGCCACAGGTTTGCCCCAAATTGGAGAGCGTTGGTTCAAGGGAGAAAGGGTTAACAAAAGTAAATGTAAGTCATTACTTCTTCCTCTTCCAACTAATTCAAACTTGGCTGTCGGGGTTTCTGCTATGTATTTGAAACCGGAATGGAAAAATGCATACGAAGTCTTGGTCAGATATGTGACGTGTGATGGTCGACTCTCTCACATGCATTATTATCATTTACATTTGCTCTTAGCTTTGAAAGGTCATAAACTCAATTAACTTTCTTCCTGTTTCAGAGTTTACAAAAGATGGCTCGAACTGTACAAACCACTGTGTGTGACATGGATAGGAGCTTGTTTCATCATGGCTTAAGATTTTGGTTGAACATCAACCGTCTCTTGTTGATAGATCTTGGGATGAATTACTGGTTGAAAACAATTTAGGGTTAACCCAATTCTGGTTGACTCTGCTTCCCAAAACTCGTAAAAAACACAAAGCTCATGTTAACTCTGGAATCAACGAGGTTCATAGGTGTGAAACAAAAATTGAGAAATTGCCAAAGACATGTTCGACTTCAAAGGAAGATATTGGCTCAGCAAGCATAATTGAAACTAAACCCTCAAACGATAGAGCTGTCCTAGTTCAGGATGCCTCTACTAAGCAGATTGATAACTCAATTGACATGAATGCAAAGTTAAAAGACATTTTCGGAGCTGCAAAGTGTTCAAATCCTGTCACTCCCAGTCGTCTATCTGAACCGAGTACATTTCATAAATCACTTGATACTTCTATGCAAAAACTCGAACAACTGGTAGATATCTGCTGTGAGGAAATGAATTCTGAACAAAGGAATCCTATGTCTTTATGCACTCGTCGTTCACCCGTAGTATGGCTTCAATGTCGGTACCTGTGATTTCTCCATGGAAAGAAGAAACCCCGTATATTGAAATCTCTAGTGAAGAAGAGAAGCAACTTTCTATGGAATTGCCTTCATTAAAACATGGGATTGACCTTAGTAATCCAGATGTACATACAGGAAGTGAAGAAGAGCAAGGTAGTCACTCATCCTATCAATATATTGGTATTGATGATGGTAGAGAAACATCTCATTCAAAAGGTTCATCATCAAATCCGACTTTAAAGAGTTGTTTGAAAATTACGAAATTAAAACGACAGATTATACAAATGAAAGGAAAACTTGGTAAATCTGAATCTGACTCTATAATTCTGAAAGATGAAATACAAAATTTGAAATCAGAATTATTAGTTTGGCTTGACCGATGGCAACAAGCAAAGCTCAAGAAAGCAAGTTTCAAAATTGAAAATAAATCTCTGGCGGCCATTAATCAAAAGATGCTTGAGCAAGAGGAGATTTATAAAAACAAGATCATAAGGTTGAAAGCCAAACTCTCGGAATCCCGCCGAGTTGTCAAGTTTTTAGGCACTTCTTCAAAATTGTTATTTTGGAAATATTTTTGAATAGGTGTCAGAGCTAGAGATATTTTGATTAAGATGTTGTGTGTTATATTAAATTTTTACCACCGAATGCTGGAGCCATTTTTGAATTCGGATAACGAAAAGGCCAGATGTCAAAGTTTGTTGATATTCGTTTTCCACATGGGCGAATTTGTTACTTAATGTTGAAGGCTTGATGATGATCGAATGCCAGGTGACTTCTTATGAGGAAGTTTTATTGAACAGAAGGATAATGAGCATTCATTATGTAACAGCTGTTAGTAATTGAAGTGCTATAATTCAGGATAGTGGTTACATAGGAAATTTGGAAGAGTTATTAGTTTTGGTTATAAAAACTAGAAACACAGATTGTATTCAGGTCGATGGAGTACGAGAGGAAATGCTTATTGAAATCATAATTTTTGCTAGTTTTTTATTACTCTTCTAAATTTCTTCGTGGAGAATTGGCACTAGACTTCTAAACTGGTATCAATGTTTTGATTACAGTTTTGAAACTCAATACAGATTTGAATATATCATCTACTCAATTTTTATACTTATACAATTTTACTTTTATGTGATCGTATTCATTATCTGATGTTTACTCTATTCACACAGTATCTTTATTTGATTCAAGTATTGTTGAATCCTGTCATTTGATATGTTATTGATGATTAAGATTTAGCAGTGATACATTTTATACTTATATCTGTAAACATTTGTATGTATACAATGCTTTCATGAATGAGTATTATCTCTTATTCAAATATCTGGTATTGCAGGATTAGTTATTAATTAATTGAACATAATAGGAAAATAAAATAGTTTACTATTTTATTTTTCTATGTGTGCATATTTCAACAGAGTAATTAAGTCGCCTCATCATACTTGCCATTGATAATGTTCTTGCATAACACTCACCATCATAGTAATTAAAGGGATAATAGTTTGGTATTCCATAAATAACCCTTTTTATTGTAAGAGTACTCCCAAATATATTGAGTAACTTAAGTCGCCTCATCATACTTACCATTGATAATGTTCTTGCATAACACTCAGTCTTAATATCTAAAAGAGGAGAGTATGTTTCAAAACGGTATGACGTCTCCATGGTTTAAAAAAACCACACATAAAATATTATTAGTGAAAACATTAATTCCTTCCGTTTTGAAGTATATTATTCCCTTAATGGTAGAAATACCACCCATAAAATATTATTAGTGAAAACATCAATTACTTCACTTATATTATTTGAGGGGGCATAGACTCTTATCCTTATATGTCTTCTCAATAGTTTTGTAGTTATTTGAGTTTGTGGATTCCACTTTTGTTGTTGATGTTTTTGGTCTATACTTGTAGAGATAAACAAAGGTTTCTTGAATTCAGATTTTTAATTTTTTTTTTGTAATTTGGTAATTGAGTTGTTGGACCTGTCTTCCTATGCTATTGTCATCAAATAGTATGGATTATCTAATATCTCATTGGTCGTCCCTTCCTTAGCTACCAACATAATTGTATTTCATGTCTTTCAAGTAACAATGCTTGAATTCTCGTGCAAGCTTTATTACAACATATTAAAAAGAAGGTATAATACATTGGCTGACGAGCTCTCCAAACAAGCTTTATCGTCTCTAGAAGGCACTATTTTTGTGGAGGATTGGTGTGACGACCTTTTATGTGATCGTTCCACTTTGGCTTTTTTCTGAGTTTGGTATATGGATCATTGTTAAATTGTCCATCATCCAAGTTATTAGCCTTTTTTCTAGAGGCCGGCTTCGGGTCTCCGTGCTGTGTTGTTTGGACATCCTCCTAGCTCCTTGAGGAGTCTCTGTTCTGTTGGCCCATGTGGGGTTATGTTCCTTTTTTGTTTTAGGACTGTTTGGTCCTCGGATATGATCTTTTGGGTTTTGGGGATACACATTTTAGTTTATCTCTATATGGTATTGGATACTATGTTGTTGTTCCTATTATCTGGTGGGCCAATTTGTGTGGCCATTAGTATTATGCTATCTATAGTTGTTCTTAGTTGTAGAACTATGTATTCTTTCTACTAGTTTTAATATACATAATACGTCTTTTTTCTTGTAAAAAATATATTAAAAAAAAGCTCTTCCTTTTATCAACAATACCCAATGCATTTTATCATAATGTTCACTTAAAAAAGTGTGTCCATGTTTTGTTTTGATTTTGGTCACAATTATTTTGTGATTGTCTATTATGTTTTTGTAAAATTTTGAACTATAATTTTTTAAAATGTTAACAATACTTAATAATGCATTTTCAACTTCAACAATACCCAATGCATTTTATCATAATGTTCACTTAAAAAAGTGTGTCCATGTTTTGTTTTGATTTTGGTCACAATTATTTTGTAATTGTCTATTATGTGTTTATAGAATTTTGAACTATAATTTTTTAAAATGTTAACAATATGTAACAATGCATTTTCAACTTCAATATAATTTTAAAATAAGTATGCTAATAAATCTAGATAATGAAAAGTAACAATATTGTTAAATATGGTTGATTATAATGAAGTAAAAAAAAATTGTTATTTCACACAAGCTCTAAAATGTATTGTTAAATATGGTTGATTTTAATGAAGTCTAAAAAACTGGCTATTTCACACAAGCTCTAAAATGTATTGGTAAATATGGTTGATTATAATGAAGTAAAAAATATTGCTATTTCACACGAGCTCTAAAATGTATTGTTAAATATGATTGATTACAATGAAGTATAATGAAGTCTAAAAATGGCTATTTCACACGAGCTCTAAATTGTGTTGCAAAGGTCGGTGGACCGGTCACCGGATCATCTCGAAATAAATGCCAAGGCTATAAATTGACTCTTTGGTTAACTGAGTATTTGGAATAAATATCACAATTAGTACTAGTTACTAGGATGACACATTTTAAGGATTACGTGTCATATTTAGAGTAAATATAATAATTAATATCAATTTTATTTGGGATTACGTGGATCCTTATATACAACCAAACATGTATTTTCAAGCATTTGTGTTTTTTTTTTACGTTTTGGGTTTTTATATTACTCGTCGGGAAACGTTTTGTTTAAAATTTTACCCTTGAATAATGAAGTCTTCCCAAAAAATTACCCTTTAATAATTTAATTTTGTTGATATTTAACTTTGTTGGTATGGTAATCATCAGCCTCTACACTCACTTTGATGCTTCCGGACTGGGTTTTTTCTCATCCTCATCTTCGAGCTTACCTTACTCATTTAAAATGTAAATTCTCCAGACCATCATTAATGAACTTGTACAATAGACAATATTGACAAACTCGTCCTGTCAGGGCTTCCGCAATAGAGAAGTCAAGTAATGAACCATCCTATGGACATTCCTCCATCGATCAGATATTTTGCTTTCGGCTATCTATTAATGTTTAGGAAGGAAGTCTGGATACAGAATGTCTTCAAAATTCAATTATACAAGGGACCTTTTCTACAAACCTAAGAACAGTTGTTCTTGAAACAGAGGTTGTACACTTCATACTTTAGGAATTACAGTTCTTCTCTATAGCCAACAATACCAAACAACACATTGGCAGCGACTTTCTAAATCTCTGAAACAACAGCGGCTTCAGATCTGATCAGGAGGAAGGGTCGCAGTGCTCGATGGAACAAGGAAGAGCAGCAACAGAGATACTCAATTACAAATAAAAAATAGCGCCCATACCAACATACCGATCTCTCTTCAGCTGGGTGATTCTTTGATGGAAAATCCCCACCGGTCTTCTCTATTCAGCGCTGCAACGAAAGGCCACATTTTCTCCATGGAATCCTCCACGCAATTGTTTTCAGCAGTTGTCTTTTCTCCCATGCAACAACTATATAATAGATATCTCACAAAGCTCACTCCAGTAATTCCTCACACAAACAATCTATCCTTAAACAATTCACGCAGATTCCAGATACATCAGAAATAATGCTTGGGGCTTCTCAAATGGATGGCGTTTTATAATGAACGATCAACTGGGATCTCAGCTCCCAAATCACACAGAAAATTAATATAACTCACAGCTACAAACTATCTACTCCTACAGCGGATAAACTCACATCTCTATCATTCTCCTTGGCCCTCCCTTCAGGGATCTAGGCCAAGACCTACTCTGAAACCAAGACAGAATTTAGAAGAGTGGTCATTGCACAGATAACTCACACAAAATAATATTGTATCGCTCTTATTAAAGAGAGATACATCACACTTAAATAAGTATTGTGAGATCCAACTTATTCTATTCTTGGAGAGAGGGGTTGAGAGAATCTCTCAACATCCTCCAACAACCCAAACCAATCCCTAAACTTTAGTATACTGCATTAATGTGGGCATTATCTCTAACACTAATAAAAAAATAAAAAAATATGAGTTTTTGTGTTTTTAGGAAAAATCAATGCAACTTGCAAATGGAAAGGCATGGAAATAATTACAATTTAATAGATGTTTCTATTTTTTTAATAAATGTATTATTTGAAAGTTGGAATTTAGAAAGTATAGATTAACAAATCAATGCAACTTGCACATGGAAATAATTTTAATTTAATATATGTTTCTATTTATTTAATGAATGTATGTTTTCTAAATTGAAATTTAGAAAGTATAATTTAAATATAACATAAATATATTAATACTACTATTAAATTAGTAATATAATAAAATTGTAGGAATTTTGTTGTCCTTCAAATATAATAATATAATGACGGTTTAAAAATTTTATTGCTTTTCAAAAATATGTTTTAGAAATTTTATCACAAAGACGGTTAACTAAAATTTTAAATCGTATTTGATGGTCAAAATGCCCTTTGACTGCCATTTTGGCCGTCAAATTCCATCACTGGGCTCGAGTAGACCATTTTACCCCTCAAATTCCATCACTGAGCTCGAAACCATCCAGTCACTGGTGATATCTTTTCCAAATTCCTAATTCTTTTCCAAATTCCTAATTCCTGCCATGGCCGATTGAACTTGAAGGAGTACATTTGACGGGAAAGGCATTCAGGCATACGCAAAACAGGTGTGCGGGGTTTTTTTTAATATATACAATTTAACTGACACCCGATGGTGGAGACGGCCACAGCCGACCGCCCCAGCCGCCCCGCCTGTCAGCAGGACCCCAGGTGTGCGGGGTTTACAATGCAAGTTTTGCAGTAATATAAATTAAACATTCATTTAATGTACACCGTCTTCAAAAGCTACTTAGTTTATTTTATTTTTAAATTAATTATTTTTCTAACAATTTTATTGCAAATCAAATTAAAATTATAAAAATTATTTTTATTATTTAAAAATTAAATTTAATAAATAATAATAATAATTAAAACATTAGAAAACATTTGATGCATAACAAAATTAATATAAAGTTTTCCTAATTTGACTTGAAAACAATTTATTTTCAACAAAATGTACGGCCTGATATTTCTTTGAGAATCAAAGGAGCTACTTTGTCCTCTGGTAAAGCAATTTTGGTCAAGATAGCAATTTGGAGTGCTTACCTCGCAATTTAGATGATCTGGGTAGTTTTAAAATTGGATAATTAAGAATTTTAACAGTTTTTTTCCCAAAACCACTGAAAAAACGGAAGTTTTGGTTGTCTTTTCCCTGATATTTCTCTGAGAATCAAAGGACCTACTTTGTTCTCGGAAATTGCTCTCACCAGAATGAGAGCAATTTTGGTCAAAATAGCAATTTGGAATGCTCAAATCACAATTTCGGTGATCTAAATAGTTTTCAAATTAGATAATTACTCTACAACAAGCAATCCCAATCGCTCAAATTACCAAAATTAGAAAATAACAATGTCCACCAAAAATTTTAACCATTTTTTCTTCCAAAACTGCCCGAAGAGCGGTGAGTTTTGGTTGTCTTTTATCGTAACTTCGTAAGCGTTCCAAATGGGAGGGTTTTGCAGTACATTTTTTTCGGTGGTAGAGTACTCATGACTGTCATGAGGAGCTTTTAGTGATGATTGAAGGCGACGGGACAGCTTTCACACTTTTTGACAGAGTAGATCCATACGTGCTGGCCTCGTCGGAAAGGATGGTCACGTGGCAGTCAACAATAGCATGACAGGACATGTGATGTAGCTGGTTATTAGAGCGGCGATCCTGAGAAATTGACAACACTCGTTTTAGCAATCCGATCGGAGGAGGTGGAGTAACTCCCACCAGTTGTGAATCTGTCATCGATCACATCCTCTGGAAGCGGTGGCCTCGCCTGGTCACGCAACTGCAAGCCTGGCAAACCCCCGCCGCCACATTGTGGGATAGGTAGGGCCCGTAGGCGTGGCACGCCGCGTGGGTTAAATACTAATTTAAGCAGTTCTATATTGAGGTGCTTTTGTCTATTTTTGAAAGTGTTTTTTATTATTTTAATTTTAAAAGTGTTTTTCCTAAATGGTGCGTGAGTGCTAAACAGACAAGCTAATCGTAGCCAACGCATATAAATAATAGCTTTGACTGAAATTAATATTTACGATATCACTGTGATTAGAGCTCCTTGAAACTTGAGATTCTCTAAACGAACGCACACGCAGTTAGATTATTCACATCGTGAGCGATGAAACGCCAAGAGAGAAAGGTTCCTTGACGCTGTTTAAGATTTTTCGTTGCTTTCAAAATCGTTATTGAGTCCAACGTTTCGTTGTTGTTTTTGCAGGAAGCAATAGCGAACCAGTCGTTAGGGTTTGGAGACAAGAATACGGCCGACGTAAGATTACATTTAATCGATTCAACGGGAGTGGAGTATCCCGGAAATCCTCTTTTCCTTCATTCTCAAGTGTTGAAGAAGGCCGAGTTTTTTGAAACCAAGCTGCTGTACCAACGCTGCTGTGCACATAAGCCACCGTTTGAAATCAAGGTAACATGCTGTAATTACCATCCTGACAATTACATGAAATGTATACAGCTCATGTATTCTTATGACACAGACAAGCGCTTTAATTTCTCCAATGTAGATGAAGCATTGGCTATTTTACCAGTTTCTTCAGAAGTGATGTGTCGTGATTGCATGGACTCGTGTATGCGATATTTATGTGCTGTTCGCTGGAGTCCTGAACAAGAAGCCACGTTTCGAGTCCTGTTATCATCTTTGCAGATAAATATATTGCCTGATATATCTGCCAGACTTGGTCTGAGCCAAAGCAAGTCCGACTGCCAGCATATAGCTGAGATGGTGAAGGAGTCTCTACAAGGATTTTTGTCTCTGAGTTGCAGTGAGGCTAGAGTGACTTCCAATGGAATAGAATATCGTAGAATAGTGGAGAGACATATGTTAAAATACTTCGAATCAAATACGTCGCCAGCTGTTAAAGATGCGTGCAGGTATGCTATTTTGAAAGAGTTTAACGCCAACGTGGAAAAGATTAAATCTAAATCTGATGATGAGGCTATTGTTTTGGCTTGTTCTGCATTGTTGTGGCTGGTGGGCGCCATTCAGAGACGTGATGCAAAATTGTTGGAAACAGTGGTGAAACTGCTCTGTGATGATGCCGATCTTAGTAATGTAATCGCTGGTCGAGTGCAACAATATGAGCCGACATGTGATATGCTTACAATTTTAATTGATCGGGTTTTGAAGGCTCTGGGGAATGGAGAAGTATCGCCAAGCTCATGGAGAATATTCCGTCTTGATTTTCTTACAAATTGGGGTCCTACTATCGCCAAGCTCATGGAGAATATTCTTGCTAACTCTCCCAATTGCGCCTATGACACAGTCCAGAAATTTCATAGTGCATTGGAGAAGGGAATTATCGACGTAGGGGAAACAGTGCCTTTCGTTGAGCAAAAACGTATTTACGATATCTGGAAAGACACTTTCACAAAAATTCCGAGGGGCACAAGTGGTGTCTTTAAATGGTGGGCTAAAAAAGTAAAAGTTGCCGTCATAGTTCATAAGATTATTTGATATACGAAGGCGCAATGAGGAGGAGTATTTGGTAGTGACAAAGTATCAATGCCATTTTGGTTTGGGTTTTTATTTTGTTTATATATATATAGTATATTCTAATGTATTTAACTGATCTGGCTCTGTGAGAAACGTACATTAAATCCGAAGGTTTGTGTTTTTTTCGCAATGAATGGATCAGCGGGCAAATTTTTTAGAGCTTTGTCTTTTTCCTTCTTGTTTTAGAAACCAAAGATTTAAGAAAAAAGGAAGCATAATGAATCACAGTGATTTTTCTTTCCAACGAGTATCTCACCTAAGACTCAATGAAACATGTGTTTTTGATCCATCAACTTTTAAAACTTGTCTTCATGGTCGAGCTTCAAACCATTAGAAGGCGCTACATTTATGTGTTGTGGTCATGCCGCGTTCCTAATCCACCACCAGCTTGAGGGATTTGTATTTTGTTAATTTCGTCTTTTTCTTGAATAAATTGGCCATAAAGAATTGAGTTTTTCAAATATCCTAACCCACCATGATGCATTTTGATTAAAACTCTTGATATTCGTCCGGTTAAATTCATTCATCATGAAACACCCAATCATTGTTTTCTAAGAGTCAATTGCAAAGTTTCAATGAAATGTACTCGGGGTTTTGAATAGGGAAGTTGCACATATGGTGCAATGTGTTTTGTTTCAAATTTCAATAATTTATTATGACAAATCCATTCAAGGCGTACCCAATTACGTTTTTGGTTTTTTTAATCTAGACATCTGCATTACAAATCCTTTCAAATCGTGCCCAATTACGAATTTGTATTTTTTTCATCTAGACATCTACACAAACGAAGCTAGTAATTTGGACTCTTAAGAGTGAATTGGATCCTATTAGTATCAATGTATTTTTAGTATTATTCAGGAGATGACATTTTTTGAGATGTAATTTTTTTTAATGTATAAAAATTAAAGATAAAAATGTGTCTAACCATTCTTAGAGATTTAATTTAAGATTGATTTATGTTGGATTTAATTTTTTATAATTTTTATCATATTTAAATTTAAGATGAATAATAAAACAATTTTTTTTTTTTGTGTGATGTTAATTATAATTACCACATGAATATTACTTATATTGATTTTTTTTAAATAAAACATATAAAACATTATTTATTGATACAAAGATGTCATTTTATTTAGCTTAAAAATTTCAAGTGATTCTTACTCTATCTATGTTTTAATATTTAAATACAAAACCAAAACTATACAAAGCTCCGAATAATAAATATAATGTTTAAAAGGTGCACATTGATTTGTCGTTGTTAGGATCAAAACAACAATATAATATATATTATATTAATTAAGAGTAGTGAGTATATTTGTTAAGTGCGGTACTATAGGTGTTGGGGCTGCTGTAAACTCTTTTTTGGGTGGGTTTTATTTGATCATTGGAAATTTTGATATGAATTTTGTTTCAAAAGTTTATTTTAAAACACTAATGGCTAGGGATATTGTAGATTAGGGCTCTAATGTCTAGGTAAGGATGATATTATGTGTATGTGTTCCTATAATATTTATCTATGAAGATTGTAGAAATAAATATATTATAAACAATTTTTTTGGGTTATCTCATCTATGGATACAGTCACACTAAAATATTTACTAAAAAATGAAATGTCAATTTCTAATATAAGCGACTTTGGAATTCAAGTGGAATGAGGATATTCTCAGATATGGATTGAGATCTTGTTTGATTCAATAGAGAAAGTGACATCTGTTTATCTTTATAAAATGAATATCTCCCCTGAATTTTTCTTTAGAAAAAGGGGTGTTCGTTGTGATTAAAAAATCTATTGCAAGGTATATTAGCTAAAATTTATCTCAAGCTAAGAGATGGTGCACAAGCCAAAGGGAAGTATAGAGGTATAGTTCACCATGTATTTACTGTTAGTCATTTGGAGTGATCATTAAAGATAAAACGTCCATCTATTAAAAGCGTTTTTCAACGTATCATTTTCCGCTACAACATCTGGTTAGAATTCCTTCCCACGTAATACATATCCTTTCCCCATTATATCCTTCTATATGCTTTCCACTTCTCCACCGCTATTCGTGTTTCATTTCTCAAGAATTGGAGGGTTATGGAAATTTATAGGTTGATCCGACGAGAAAGAATTTAGATAGATCAAGGGATGGAGACGATGGTAAATATAGTTTTTATTGGACTATTGACATATATGGATTGGTATATTATCGTATTTGTTACCTATTTCAATGCATTGATAGGTTCTTAGAAAGATGAAACAAATGTATTGTCAAAATTTATTTTATAGTAATCATTCCAAAATCTAAATAAATAATTATAATATATATATATATATAATATTTCAATTTGCATGTGGTCACTAATAGTCGAGGCATTGATAATAAGTAGTTCATGGCACTTAACTTTTGGCCTATCTATATTCACCGACCACAAATTAAGTTATTGTGCTAGTTATATGCAAGAGACCTCACCCTAGGGGCTTTCATGTATTGAATATTTAAAATATCCATAAATAATAACAAATTTCCTACAATGATGATTTTCCTTATGTTCCTTCTATGATTATAGATTAAAATATCATTTTGTTGGAGATGTATTTTTGGAAATTGCCATCTATCCATGAAACCCATGAGCTATTATACTAATAGAGATGTGTAAATTGATCTTTATATGGCTTTGGACATCGTATGAGATGACTGCGGCATAATTAGATAATACAATGTTGCATAAGTCATCAAGGTTCGCAATGATATGGATGGAATTCCACTGATGTTTCCACAAGTGTTGGATTTGTTCGGACTTTACACTACAAGGAATAGACCTGCAGTGGAGGTTATAACGGAGGTTTTTAGTGTTACAAGATTGACAAAGATTGGCAAAAAAACCTCTGCTACAACCTCTACCAATGGTGGCAGAATTTTTAATGGAGGTTATTACAGATATATTTTATAACTAAAAAAACTCGACGGCGAGATGTTTTAGCGGATATTTTTTATCGATGTGTTTTGTTTATACTATGTGCATTGTTGTGTGTATTAACACAACACATCAGTGTTGTATGATGTAAAAATATGTATTGACGCACTCAAATAGAACAAGCACTGGAAAGAACCAAATTTATTGACGTCGCACTTATGCTTGCATTTAGATTTTACGCACCAGTGTTTATGCACAAAATAAACGCACCGATGCATTATGTTACATCATATGCATTGGACAATTTTTAATATTTTTAAATTTTATTGGTCCTTTCCATTTATAAGATCGCACTAGTGCATCACATTGTAAAACACATCGGTGCTTACAAACTATCAAAATACCCTCATGCATTTAAATAACTAAAATGCACTGGAACGCTTAAAACACAAAAAAACACTAGTTCATATAAGCTTTGATAGTTCTCGGTGCATATTAACCATTGACATGCACCGTTGCTATACAAAAACTATAACGCACCAGATAAGTTGTCTAGCACATGGACATTCTTATTTTTAAAATTTAATGGTGCTTTTAATTTACATTGGAGTGTCAGGCCTATCGTTGACATAAACACACCAGTACGTATAGTTCAAGTAGGCACACTCGTGTGACATCAATTATCAAAAGCACCACATATGATTCTTTGAACAGTGGCTACTGACATTGGAGTCAAATATATATATTATTTTTTTATTTTTTAATTCCATTATTCATCTGAAATTGAAATTTATTTATAGTACTATTCATTTCAATTTTAATTATTGGATTTGTTTGGATTAGTTTATTATATCGTAGATACAAGAATCTATTGTAATATTTAATCATCCATACATTTAATTACCAATGTAACATTTGACAAAACATCAAAGAATGTGATAGAATAAACGATTTTTTTTATTATATATCAATAAGAGTGCATTTTCATAGAAAGTAGAATAACATAGAGATTTAACAATAAACAAAATGTCAACATGAATGTAATTGTTACACCTATTGGTAACCCGTTGTTTTTCTACTCGGACACTATGTCCAGTACATTATTATACAAAATGTTTGATTTTCACAGATAATTATTCAAAAATATACAGCAAGCTACAACAACATGCATTAACATCAAAATTAAATATGGATTATCATTCTTCGTTGGAACTATTATTAATGTTCGAGTCACTTGCATCATTTTGGTTATTTGGACGAAAGTTTTGTTGATTGGATCAATTGTTTTCCTCATCTTCAGCTTTCATCCTCAAACATAAAAATAAAGTGTACGGAGTGTATCTACATTGCTGAGAATAATGAAAAATAAAATAGATAGTATACATGAATGTAAATTGAAAGTTGGGTGCGATCATACCAGCGTTAATGCACCAGATCTCATCAGAACTCCGCAGTTAAGCGCGCTTGGGCTAGAGTAGTACTGGGATGGGTGACCTCCCGGGAAGTCCTAGTGTTGCACCCTCCACCCGTCTTTTGCACGCATCCGAGGTGAGGGAAACGCGGGGCTTGGTCCCCTCTTTCATTACTTCAACTGGGGTGGCAGGTGCGGGTGGGATTCTTTTTGATCCCGGCGGAAATAAAATCGTAGACTTTGCTTGGGGACTAGGCAGGAAAACTAATAATGAGGCAGAATGGTTAGCTCTTATCCTCTCCTTAGAAATGGCCTCCAACTTCAGCATAGCCAATCTCAAAGTCTATGGAGATTCTAGGCACGTCATCCAAATCATGCGAAGAGGATATGCCTCGCCAGGCTCAAAAGCAGACAGACATTTGCAAAGAATTAAGACCATTTCTTTATCTACAAAGGCCTCCTTCTTCCATATCCTCCAAGAGAACAACAGGGTGGCGGACTTAGCGGCAAATCAAGGAATCACGCTCACAATTGGGCAAACTAAGGACCACAAAGGAGATTTAGGATTTCATTTTATCCCCTAACTTACCAATGTCTTGGTCCCTTGAAGTTTTGTTGTGGATTTTGGTTAGGGATTTGGCCTTAAGGGACCATCCACTCCCTTTTCCAAACTATGGCCTTTCCCTCTCCTCGTTTTCATTCCCGAGCTCGTCCTCCACGTACCTTTTCACTCGCTCCTCCATCTGCCCTCCCGTCCTTTCCTCCACCTGTCCCCTTGATCCTCCCCCCGGTGTCAGCTCCCACGGGGTTTCCTTAACTCCCCCATCTGCCCTCCCTTCTTCTCCTTTCGCGATGGCTCTTCCTCCCCACCTCCCTGATTCTCTGAGCCGTCTGTCCCTCGAGGAGTTTGCCCCCTCTGCTCCTCGTCTTTCGCAGGTGGAAATTTGGGATAGGGAGCTTGCCCCTTCTGCTCCTCGTCTTTCGCAGTCGGTCAATTGGGATACGATGCCGTCTATCAGGGCGGCCATTGCTGCTCTAAGCAGAACCCTGATAGACATCAAATTTGCAGTCCGAAGAACCTACGAGACGGTCTGCTCCAGCGTGAACCAGAACTCTGATATGGCGTCGGTCATAACGCACGTCTGCACCCAGTTGTCCTGCCAGGATTCCAGGATTGATGACCTGGAACGAAATATCATAGAATTAATGGGAAAAGTTGATAGAATTCAGGAAGACTTGGCTGATTACTTCAAAGCGACGCAGGGAAGCTGGATTCACGAGAATACAACAGTGAACCAGGAAACAAACCAGTTGAGGGTGGACGATTCGTCTGTCAAGCTCAGGAAGAAAGGCTAGCCTAGCCCAGGTTTCATATAATTTTTGATTAGGTTAATGTTTTTTTGCAAACTTCTCTGCAGTCAGTTTGTTAAGGTGTATGCCAGCTCTATGCTGGACAATTTCAGGAAGACAAAACTTAAAGACTACAATGTAATGCAGATTTTGGTAGTGTTAGCTGGTCCTATCATCTCAGCTCTGTTAAAAACTCTGTTTGCAAGACTGTAATGAATAGCTGTGCACAGCTTTATAAATATAATCTTTTCCCTGTTACTATTAAAAAAAAAAATTGTAAATTGAAAGGCAACATACCATAAAAATAATTGATTCATAAATGATACACATTCTTTCAAAACCAAATCTCATGCATTCTATCAAGAAGTCTTCTATTGGCTCCACTCCATACTTTGTTTCCTGCAAGTTTTATGCCCCATCACAAATCATAGACTTAATATAAATGATATTTGTTGTTTTATTAATTATAAAATGAGAGAAGTAAAACAATATAGATAATTACAAAATCCACAATTAGTTTTTGATATGCCAACATATACTCACAACCCTTGCTTAACCCAATGTATATTAATTCTTCCGATGGCTCATCTTTGTATTTTAACAACTATTTCAATACATCCAAAGATTGCGAGTGAAAACAACCAATATTAAATATACAAATCACAACCACTACGAAATCTTAATTTCTTATAAGTAAATCACAAATGTACTCACAAACTTTGCTATCAATCCATTTTTTCTTTGTCGTCTTGTCTTGTGTGCTGACTGGGTTCTATTTTCTTTTCTTTTCTGCAACAAATTAAACAATTGAAAATTAATATTTAATGTTGAATTAATGAATGAGATGTACATAATCATAAAAATCATTGATTTCATACATTTGAAGCACGTTGATGTTGAGATGGCTCCTCCTCCGATGCAATTATGTCTATTTCCTTGACCATCTCCTTGTACATTTTTTTGGACATACCTATTGGCACATTTCACATATCACCCCGCTCATCCTTTGGGATTTTCGTAATATTCCTGCAAATGTAAAATGACATTAAACTATTTTTATATTTATATGAAAAATAAATATAGCAAAATTAAAATTATTGAAGGAATGACACTTTGTAGTAATTATAAATACATATTATAAATACATAAACATGTTTAGGAATATTTTTTTTTGAATGATTCTTTTTTGTTGTTGTATGTTTTTGCTATTGCAAGTCTGAAAGGTCTCATTGACCATTGATCTGGGAACGTCTCTTGTAGTTTACATATGACTTGATTCTTCGAATCATTTGATTGGTTTTTGTATTGTAAGTGAAAACTATGTTTGTACATTCTTTCCACTATATCCCTCATAGTATTATTATTTGCCCCTTATATTAACTTTGATCACCACTCCAGATGAACTAAGGACCAATTGATCATCATTTGGACCTTCCATAAAAAAAAAATTATGATGACATTGAATTATGTTGATTCCAGTCCCTGCATAACATTTAATCTATGCGAATTAGATTATTTGAAACATATTAGTGAATATTCTTAAGTACATTATTACTTAAATTTGAAGAAATAATTCATATTGACTTATTTTTTAGTCACCTGATTCATCTCTCTGCAACTTTTCCATCAACGGTTTACGCTCTTCTGGACTTAGATTGGTAAGAATCTTATTGAGCTTCATCATTTTTTGGCTTTGTATGTCACACATTAACCAATACTGCATATTAGTTAACTTTACAAATAATTCAAACAAATTAATTTAAATACATAAATTAATTAAAAGCACTTGACTTCTTCGTAATTTTGGATGTGCTCCCATCATGTTAACTAAAGTTTTACATTGAATTAATACCATGCATTTTCTATCAATAAAAAACCTGGTCCATTAAATACAAAAGTTATCAATATATTATACAAATAAATTACAGACCTTCAAAAAAGAAAACAAGCCTAGTATCGGTGTGCTTTATCACATTAAACGAACCTATGCATTTAAGTAGATACATGAAACAGTGTGTTATATCAACACAGGTGCACCGTGAACGATTGAAATTTATTTAACATTTTATGAAAATAAAAAGTGATGCATTCCTTCCATTAGCGATGCGACATTCATATAAAAGCACCGCGAATAGAGAACTGAACAAGAAAGCGATTATTGTGTTTTTATAAAATAAATTAACACGTGCCCCATATCATATTCGGTGCGCTTTACTTATACCTGCTCCAATGCGTTACTTTAATACAAACACACTAATTTTGAAGCATGAATTGTTTTTTTGAAAAATTAAAAAAAAAAACTTACCAAGGCCGACATGGTTATAGATTCAACCCAAAAAGTGGCCCCATTTCACCCTACGCTTTCTATATATAATCACAAGCTCAACAAATCTAAAATCTCTACAAGGTGAAATCGCAATTGTGTATAACAATAGAGAGATTTAAACCCTAATGTAAAATATTGCAGCCACATAAAATGAAAAGAAGAAACTATAAAATAAGGGTTGTAACATTGAAGGTAAGTATGAAGTTTTTTTTTCTAAATCTAGTTAAACTCTAAATAAGGTAATAAGATCAACTGTAATATTTGCATACTTGAAATATTTACTATGTAGGGTTTTGTTTAATTCACCATACCTAACAAATTTCGATCCTTAGAATAATCCAGTTGCTTCAAACTCATTCCACTTAAGTCTCTCTTCCAAAACTTTCCCGTGAAATTTTCGACAAAAGAATGAATTAATGTTTATGTTTTTTTTTAACACTATTTAGAATTAGTTTTCGAACTTAAAATTTCCACCCTTTTTCAGTTTAGGGAAAAAATAACTTGTACGATTTATTTTTTAATTTTGATTTTTCGGCGTTCTGGTACGCTTGTGGCCATGCCGCACCAATGTGGCCATACATGAAATGAACCGGACATTTGAATTTCAACGCAACACTAGCAACATTAAATTCATCAACTTTTAAAAAAATCGCATGCCGCGGTGTGTGTATAATTATGACGCCCGGTGCGCTTATTTTACGAAACACATTGGCATGAAAATGTTGTAAAATTCATGTATAAGTATATGCTACCAAATGTAGCGGATATTTTCTACCGTGGGGGATTTTTTAGATGTTCTTTCATGGTGTGTTTATAGTTGTTACGCACCAATACATTTTGTATATGCGAGCGCATCGATGCGTGTATATTTGAATAGATGCTCTGGTTTAATTTGTAAACCCTCTTGTGGTTTTATGTATCCACTTAAAAGTATATATTCATCTCAAATTTTATTTGAGTATTCAACCACACCAATTACAATATTTCATAGTATATATATGTTGTTTAAACTCACCTTATTCTTACAATATGGTTTCCAAACTATATTGGAAGTTAGATTGTAATAGAGTTCTTGAAAAAAATAGGACTGTAGAGACGTATATTGATTGTTGATTTTGCTCAAATGCAGAGAGAAAAGTTTGTAGTATCAAATGGCCAATTCTTCAGTTTCTATCTCATCTCATCCCATCTTGATTTTAACTTTTTATTTGAATTTATGTTATCCATGTGAATCTGAATATCAATTTATTCATTATTGCAGGATCCCAATTCAAGTTCGAGTTTGGATGCACAAGGTATTCCACCAGTTTCAAAACGTCGTAATTTCTTATCAGGAGCAAGATATCGTAAGCAGTTTGTAGATGAAAATAGACAGCCGCTTTACCCGACCAATTGTAACATGCCATCGTCAAGTCACAATCCTAGTTCATCGACGGTAATTCATTGTGAGCTAGAACTCTTTTATGAGAACCAAGTAGCTTGTGGTTGTTCAAAATGTCAAGGGTTGAAGGAGAAGCCTCGGCGTGTCACACTCATCCATTACACCAATGATATATTACCCAATTTTAATGGTCTAATACCCCCTAGTGCAGTAAAAAATCCAATAGGTGATATAAAAAAGACACGCGGGAACACTTCCCTATGCTCATTCTTTTAAAAGTTGGAAGACAAAACAACTATGTCCCACCGTAAATTGATGAACCCCTCTGCTTATGTTAAGTCAACTGAAATTTCTAGTGATCCAAAATATGATATGAATGCCACCCAACCCATCTCTACTAAAATATCCAAAACGTTGCATGAGTTAAGAGCAAAATCGTCCAAGTACACACCGAGGTCTGTCCAATTTTTGGAGGGTAGAGATGATTTCTCCCTTCCCATGAATTTGCAAAGTAAATATCAAACTTCTTACAACTGCACTTTGTATGGTGCTTGACCATCTTCTCTACCTGTACCTGATGTTGGAACCGAATTCTCCAAGTTTGTGGTAATCGTTTTATGTTTGGCAAGTCTAATATAGATTCTGCAAATATTGGGTTGTTTATCCTTTTTCATGTACTTCTTCCTCCCAAACAATCAATAGCACTTAATCCATTTTGCGGTCCTATCTATCGTAGGTCTAATTACTTGAATATTGTTAAATACAAGCAGAGCATTTCCATGTATAGTATGTGCATGAATGGTTATGTTTATGGAAAATTTAACAACAAGAACCTGTTATATATAGATGGTCATCCACTCACTCATGGGAACATTGCAGGGTTCATAAATAGTTCTAAGTGCTCTTCATTTTCTACAAATTGTTCTTTTGAGGAACACGTCAATGACCAGGATTTCTTTACTAAAAAGAAATCTTGTAGGTTTGTTGTTGTACATGCTATACATAGGTTGTCTCCTGGTGAGGAGTTGTTAATAAACTATAATTTCTTATACAACTAATTGCTTGTCAGAGAAGCTTTGCATTGGGATTACCCTTAGACGTCCCCTTGAGGCTTAAGAAAAAAACACAACATGTTTATGAGAACACTAGTGATATCATGCCAACCAAGGAAGATAATGACGTTCATGGAAACAAAGAGTGATATCTAGATGTTTTATTCCATCATTCAAAGATTGAGATATGTTTTTGTTATTGTTATCATGAAGGGCCTAATTATATTGTTTATTTTTCATGTTATGACAACGGAAATGAAAAATTAATTACTGGATGCAGTGTTTAAACAATTTGAGTTGGTTAAGTACATAAGTGTATAATAAACTTGAGATCATGGAAACAAAGAGTGATATGTACATGTTTTATTTCATCATTTATAGATTGATATATCATTTTTTTATTGTTATATTTGATTGTCTAATTATATTGTTTATTTTCATGTTATGATGTTGGAAATGGAAAGTTGCGGATTACTGGATGCATTGTTTAAACAAATTAATTTGTTTAACATTTACTTCATTGCAATGTGAGTTTTATCATTTAACTTATTGTATTCTTACAACTAGATCAGAATCAGCTAATTAAAGTGCAAATTATCATTGATGTCCATCATCGTTATTGTTTGTTGTAATTTCAACTACTCTCATCTGAATTACATGGTCGATTTAATGAATATATTATACTTAGAAATTTATATTTTATATTTTAGATACTTAGACACGTATATATCGTTAAGGAGGAAAACAAATTATGGCAAGAATGAAATATGTATATCCTTTAAAATCATGATATAATAAATTAAAAATATCAAACAATATGTTTTTCCTATATTTGGAATATGCATATTCGTATCAATATTTGGAATATGCATATTCATATCCAAAACATAAACTCCAAATAAATCATCATAAGGTGCATCGTAACAATTAGCAATTGATGACAAGGTATGAAATCCCTTTTATCATCCTCTCCAATCGCATTCAATGGAAAAGTACATACTTGTTAATATTGAAAATAATTGAAAAAATTTCAACACTAGCTTTGACCATTCACAAACAAATCATGTTAATTATGTATTAATCATAACCAATTCTCGTTTTTGTCATTCAAATTACACCAGGAATGATCATTGAACTATTCAAATAATATTTATCACCACAATTTTAACTGGTTCTCATATACAGTACAATGCAAAATTAAGATATTCATTGATTCTCTCAAACTAATTGAACCTTCATCCAAATATCCATAATCAATTTACTATTGACATTAAACTATCATACATGTTAACAATTTTAATAGACGGAAGGGTGTTCTTTTAATTAAGTATTTGTTTTCCTTCGTATTAGAGATTTGATATTTGCCATTATAAAGTGAGTTATTGTAAAAATAAAATAAAAATCTTGAATGATACATTGATAGGTCATATCGATGTTCATATTTACATTTTTGTGATGTTTATATTCATATATTATAATAATATTACATGCTAATACTTGAATTTTTGTTATGATGTTTGGTTACAGTTATAAAAAACGATTCATTAATACAAGAACAATATGAAAACCAAATAAAAAAATATTATTACATAAACATAATACTATGACAAACTATACAAAAATTCTAAACATGATACTATGACAAATTATACAACAGTCATAAATCATATAGTTGCCACAACTTCATCTATTAACAATACAAAATTCAAAAAATGATTTAATTCAAATATGATATTTTTAATTCAACTATATTATGTACGTAAAAATAAAAATAAAAATTATATTATATTAAATTACTTAAAACATTTTTCTACATTTTCAATGACTATTACTCCAATCCATATTTTCAAATTTATGATGACCTAACAACCAACCATACTTTCAAATTCATTTTCTAACCAATTATATATCAACCTATATATGAAACCATTCTTCAAACTGTTTACAAAATTTAGGTTGGAATTATTTAATATGAAAAATGGTCCAAAGGATGCTAAAATCTTGGCCAAAATTAAAAACTCGTTGACTTGCTTTACAAAGCTCTAAACTATTGACTTGTGTTGTAGTGATAGTTGATATGTTATGTTTATGAGTGTTAACTATATATTGTAAGTTATTCTCAAATAAAGAATTATTCGATATGAAAAAATGGTCCAAATTAGGATGCTAAAATTTTGAAAACTTTGAAAACTTTCTAATGTTTTGAAAACTTGTTACGTCATACAACAATTTGTTTTATAACATACTTTACAATGTAAATTGTGATGTTTTTGTTGACTAAAATAGTTAGTGATTTAAAGACCCATATTTTGAATAGTACAATGTTCTTTTATATAAGCATACAATCATCATGATTTTCTACACCTAACAAACATAAACATCATGATCATACAATCGTAAATTTCAACATAAATGTTACGTGATCATCATTTTCAACACCACATAAACATAAACATCCCATCATAATGATCATTTTCACCATCTAACAAACACAAAACACATCAGTACCATCAACATATAAATAAACATAAACATAATTAAACATCAACATAAACATTAAAAATGCAGCATACATATCAATATAATGAACATATATAAAATAAAAATGACGATACAATATGCCAAATATAATATATATCTAGTCCAATAACTGCTATGGCATATCTGATCCACCTCCTCCAAAAGCATCATCATGGCATATCATGAGTAGAGGAGATGATGAAGTAGGATCGGGAGGAAGGTCGAGTAGGAGAAGAGGAGATGATGAAGGATTTTATGGAGGTGGAGGAGGAGGTGGATGTGATGTTGAAGGTGGAGGAGGAGGAGGTAGATGCCGAGGATCAGGAGGTGCATGGATGTGTAAGTTACGTCACCAGTCAAAGCAACTAATGGAGAAGGAGGTGGACTAGTAGGGAGAGGATCTCTACCCTCATCTGACAATGAGATATCAAATGGGATACCATCTAAAATATCGCAAGCACTAATAATGTGTTGTGTTAAGCGCCGCATATCACGAGGAATCACCCTACACAACTCTAATAGGTGAGGGTCCCTCACAATGTACCTCACTGATAAAATACAAACCCATCGATCTTCCAACAACGTAGTCATCCTATCTGATACGTCCTTTCGATACCTCTCATCTAGCCTGCGTCGAAGGCTAGTTCTGTCTAAATGGGGCACATCAGGATAATCATCCAGCTCCATCTCCTCCTCATCTTCACCCTCATCTAATGATGAAGTAGCAGATGGGATACCATAAAAAATATCACAAGCACCAAGCACGTGTTCCGTCAAGCACCTCATATCACGAGGAATCATCCTCCACAACTCTGACTATTAAGGGTCCCTCACAATGTACCTCACCAGTGCCGAACCCCTTGATCTGCCAACAACATAGTCAACCTATCTGCTACTTTACGTCGGTACCTCTTGTCTAGCTTGCGGCGAAGGCTAGGTCTGGCTAAATGGGGCACCTCGCGCTGATCATCCAGCTCCATATCCTCCTCATTCTTGGCTGGAGGAGATGGCACATCACCTTAAAATGTCCCAACATCTGTAAAATATTTAGTACACAATAATAATTAGACAATTTCATTAAACATGAATTTAATATAACAATTTAAAATTTATTAAGTATAAAAGTAATAAAATGCAACTAGATTAATTTAAACATAACACTAAATTTACCTCTATCATCAGGTGGCTCGTCTTGGGTAAAGAAGATTTTAGTGGTACACCCTCTCCAATACAACCCTGCATATGGATATGCAACCATGTCTAATCAAGGCTGGTACTCGCCGCCTAGCACCGCACTAGTACATTCGGGCGGATTTTTCCACGAAATATTTCCACGTTTTGAACATTCGTGGATTAATACAATGAAATTTAAGATGTCTTTTCATTTTTTTTTCATGGTGGAAAAACCGTGGCAATATCGACATTTTTTAATTTTCAACGAACTTTCGTCTCTATATCGATGACCTATGGCTATCTTTTCACACCCTCCAAACCAATGCCAGCTTCCAACGGCTCTTGGCTTTTTACGCATGGGTCAAATCATGCATTTGCGTCGATATATCAATGATCGCTGATCTATAAATACATACTTTAAGAAAATTTTCGACACATTTGCTATAGTTGCGACAAGGTTCCTGGTGATTGATTGAGGCCATACTTTGAACTTGAGACAAATTTTGTGGTGATTGTTTGAGCTCGGATATTCTACATAGGTCAGATTTTGAACTTGCAAGGTTAGTATTTTTATATGTTTTTGTCTATATGTTAAGAAAAAAAAAATTCAGGATTTTTTTTAACATGCATGTTTGAATGAAATTTAATTTTTTTTATTTTTATTTTTAAATTTAGCATTGATACATATATTTCGTGTGATTAATTAGTTATATTTACATGTTTTTATAGGATTTGCATACGATGATTATATATTAATTACTAATTAAACCTATTCTTTTTTCTATAGTTCTATTAAACCCAAAATGAGAATTGAAAACCACCTCAGTAGTATCCAAGAACTTCCAGTTATGCTTGTGATTGCCTTGGATTCTTCAACACTTAAACTGTGAGCTTCAACTGTGTCACATGGTTCTGTCGCCCTTGTTCTTTGTTTTCTCTTGTATGTTTTTCCAATAATATAAGCCATACAATTAGATACCAACAACAAGTGTTTCCTAAATACATTCTTTATCAACCATATCCAAAACTAGAGAGAGTCATACTCAACAATCATCTGGTAAATTCATAAAAGGTCAGCATGCATCAAGGAAACCTTTCATTTGGACCATTTGGGACACCTAGTGTTCCAATGCCCAAACTATCAAGGTGTCCTTGTGAGAAAATTAAAGGCCATTGCACAACACTTGTTGGCATCAATGAAAACTTCAGTCTTCATGTTTTTATTTATAGAAATTGGTATATAATATATTGTATTTAGAAAGATACTTATATCTAATGTATTTGACAAGTTACTGTTTGGTATGGTGTAGGTGAGAAAATTACTTGTCACTACAAGGATTTGTCACTATGGATGAAAATGCAAGGAAGTTGCTCAGTTTAGAGCATATTAGAGGCGATGGGAGATGGAAAATGTTATTGCCCTTGATCTGATTCTAGGGGCTTGCAAAGAAGAAGACTTTTAATAACAACAACTGAAAGACATTGTAGGGAGAAGGGGAACGCGAAGGGGGTTATGAATATCGTCCCTTGGTAAGAGGTTATTCAATTTTTAATGTATTCTCTGTAATAGTCATCATGTCATGAATTTCAGTAAAATGTCTTTATCGTTTTATTATATGTTCTATACACACTAATTTTACTATGTTGTTTGTAAATATATAGACAATGCACCCAAAATGTCGCCCTCCAGAGAGTTATTTTCCAAGTACTAGCAGAAATAATCATTTACAAGGTGACGGACATCTAGATCAGAATATTGAAGCTCATCAAGTTCTTAATGATGATATGGATGTAGATAACGTTAATGATACAAATCTGGAAGATGAGATACATAGATTGATCCAAGACACATTTGCTCCAATGGACGAGGACAACCAGGATGATAGTCATGATGTTGATCCTCTACTCGAGAAGTCACGTGTTAGGAACCCATGTCTTTACTTTGTTAGTATGTTGTTGTTGGACACATATGCTTTGTAAGTCATCCCGTAGTATTTGTTGATCAATAGTTTGTGTTATTGTTGTTGGCGCATATGCTTTGTAAGTCGCCCATAGTATTGTTGATCCATAGTTTGTAGTGGCCCATGGTTTTGACCCATAGTATGGGCGCCTAGACTTAGTATATAAGTGTGTTTTGAGACCTATGAAGGCACCGTGAAGTTATTTGTATTGAGCTTGCTCATAGGAGGTTGCCCCCTCAAAGTGGCATGTGATCAATATAAAAGTGATTCTGAGTTCTGTCATTTCTGCTATTTCGCATATTTTTATTAAGTAATTGTTGCAGGTGCATCACATCTGGTATCAGAGCACTTTTTTGGGCTCGCTGGGTGAAATTTCTACCAAATTTTTTTTCGCATCTATTGTAGGTTCGGATTTGGGAATAATCTCTATCCGCTTAACTGTGGGAAGTACTTGGGCATAAGCCCTAAAACTCATTGTGAGGAGTACCACAGGAACCCCGAAGTAGCTGGCCCATTGAGAGGACCTGCTAGCGAAAAGGGCAACGACCCCTACCTGATTGACTAGTTCCCACCCGTGAGGTAAACCAAGAGCTGTCGTTTGTGGCAAAGCGGTTATCAGTTTTACCTGAGCCGTGGAGTGAGAGGTATTGCCCCAATACGCAAGTCGTCAGACAGCATTGGTGGCCGAGTGAAACCCCTGAACTGTTAGGAAGCCACACATACCTGGGGTCCATATCTACTTTCAGTTGAACTATTGTTGATCACTGCCGTGCCGTTTCAGATCCATTTTGCAAGCCATTGCAGATCCAGTCGTTTTCAATCCATTCGGCGCTGTTCCAGATCCCTTCCGAGCCGTAGCCGCTCCAGTCTGTAAAAAAAAAAAAAGTATAAAATTCAGTTTTTTCTCCATATCTCCCTTGTTTTCACTCTGTTTCCCTTGAAATTTTCAGGGAAACCCTGTCATCCCATTCTGCATATTTCATTCCTGAGGACCCTATCCCCAATTCCCCTTCCCAAAGCCCGAAACTCCACATTTGTCTATTTTTAGGGTTTGCCATAACTTCCTCAGATTTCACCCAATAACTTTCAAATTTTACCACAAAGTTCCTTTCTGAATTCTGCTTCTTTGTTCCCCTCTGCCAAATTTTCCCATTCTTTCACCACGCTTCTAAAATCCTCATTTTTGCTTCCCTGTCTATTCAACACTGTCCAAAACCTAGTCAAACCCCCATTACCCTTCAGATTTTTTCCCAAGTCCAGATTTTCCTTTACTGAAGTAGTTTCTGTTTTTGTTTTCCTACCTAGTCAACCGAAATGAAATTAAAAAAAAAAAAAATTTCCTGGTTATGGTTGTCACCCGTGCAGGACCAAAAACCATGGAGGACGCACTTGTAGCCATCCAAGCCAAACTCCAAGATCTGGATGAAAAATTTCTCGGTCTCCATCTTGAACATTCAGCTATGAACAACAAACGGCAGTCCGAGTCTTCAGCAGACAATGGGTTCTCTTCTTCCAGCAATTTCCGTGGCCTGAAGCTTGATTTTCCTCGCTTCAATGGTACCAATCCAACTAGATGGATCTATCGTGCATAACAATATTTCAGTCTTCATAATACTTTTGATGTCAACAAAGTTCCGCTGGCATCCTTTCATTTGGAACAGGAAGCTCTTCAATGGTACCGTAGGTACATCAAGGCTCATCCAGAGCCCAAATGGCCAGACTTTTTCCAGCTCCTTTTGCAACGATTTGGTCCTAGTGCTTTTGATGACTTCACAGGAGCCCTCACTAAACTTCGCCAAATTGGCACTGTGAGAGAGTATCAAACCGAATTTGAGAATCTAGCCAACCACACCGAAGGATTGTCTGATGACTTTTACCAGAGTTGTTTTATCAGTGGTCTAAAGGATGCCATCCGCTCTGAGGTCAAAATGTTCTGTCCCAACACAATGATGGAAGCCCTAGGGCTGTCTAAGTTGGCAGAAGACAAGATTGCATCCCAACAACGCTCCAAGCCCACTTTTGTTCCCTTCCGAAATATGGGTTCTCAACGACCACCTATACCGCAGGCTCCTCAACTGACTCCTATCAAACGTTTGACGGAAACAGAGATGCAAGCACGCAAAGAAAAGGGGCTTTGCTATAATTGTGATAAGAAATTCACTCAGGGACATAGATTTGTTTAGCAAAAGCTCTATCTCTTGGATGTGGATTCTCCGCCTGCCTCTGAAATTGGTGACGAATATCCAGAAACACTGGATGCTCCAGTCGACATTCAGGAACCACCTATTGACCCTCCGTCTCAGGATGACCAACCAAAGATATCTCTCCATGCTTTAGCCGGAGTCACCACCCCCCAAACAATGCGGGTCAGGGGTTACTTCAAGAAGCTTCCTCTTACAATACTCATTGATTCTGGTAGTACTCATAATTTCATTGACCCTCGGATCGCCAAACAAGCTGATTGTTTTATCCATCCTTGCTCCAACTTTGAAGTCATGGTTGCCAATGGGGGCACCTTACCTTGCAAAGGGAAGTGTCGAAATGTGCGTATCTCTATGGGAGATTATACCTTACGCTCTGACATGTTTTCCTTACCCTTAGGCGGATGTGATGTGGTTTTGGGCGCTCAATGGCTACGCACACTTGGCCCTATCTTATGGGATTTTGCTGAACTTTGGATGCAGTTTTCCCTCAATGGACAAAAACACACATTGACAGGATTACAACCAGGTTCTCTCAGCATCATCAGTTCACATCGCATGGAAAAACTCCTCAAGAAGAATTCACATGGTGTCATCGCTCAGATCCATTCCATTCAGATGCAACCATCAGCGGTCTCCACTACTCCTTTGGATCTACAACAAATTATGGATTGATATACAGGTGTCTTTGCTGAACCAGTGGGATTGCCACCTTCCAGGCCAGAAGACCATCATATTCAACTCCTTCCTGGCAGCGTTCCTCCCAACATCAGGCCCTATCGCTACCCATTTCACCAAAAAAAGGAGATTGAAATGCTCGTTCGGGACTTATTGAAGCAAGGTATTATTCGCCCAAGCACCAGTTCCTTTTCTTCTCCAGTTATTCTTGTCCGCAAAAAATATGGGTCATGGCGCCTCTGCATTGACTTCCTAGCACTTAATCACCTCACCATCAAGGATAAGTTTCCAATTCCTGTTGTTGATGAGCTTCTGGATGAGCTTCATGGGGCTCACTTTTTCTCCAAGTTGGATCTTCGTTCTGGGTATCATCAAATTCGGGTTCATGAGGATGATATCCCTAAAACAGCGTTCCGCACACATGATGGCCATTATGAATTTTTGGTCATGCCCTTTGGCCTCACTAATGCTCCTTCCACATTCCAGGCCTTAATGAAAAAAATATTTCGACCCTACTTGCGGAAATTCATTCTGGTATTCTTTGATGATATCCTCATCTACAGTAAAACATGGAATGAACATCTCCAGCATCTGGATCTTGTCATGCAACTTTTCTCTGACCATCATCTCCATGCCAAGCAGTCTAAATGTGTTTTTGGACAGAAGGAAGTTGAGTATCTCGGGCACATTATCTCAGCACAAGGGGTTCGCGTGGATCCTGCCAAAATCGATGCCATGAACAATTGGCCGCATCCTCAGACACTCAAGAGCCTTCGTGGTTTTTTGGGGTTGACTGGCTACTACCGCAAGTTTGTCAAGGATTATGGGAAGATTTCAGCTCCATTAACTGCTCTATTGAAAAAGGATGCTTTTACATGGACACCTGCTGCTCAGTGTGCATTTGACAAACTAAAACAAGCTATGTGTACTACACCTGTTCTAGCTATGCCCGATTTTTCCAAGCGCTTCACTATTGAGAGTGATGCTTGCGGCAATGGACTTGGTGCTGTTCTCCTTCAAGATGAACACCCCATTGCGTTCACTAGCAAAGCCCTTTCAGGTAAGAATTTAGCTGCCTCTACCTATGAGAAAGAAATGATGGCTATTTTGCATGCAGTACAGAAGTGGCGGCCATACCTATTAGGGAATCATTTTTGCATCAAGACTGATCACCAGAGTCTGAAATATTTCTTGGAACAGCGTGTCTCCTCCCCGGCACAACAGAAATGGGTTAGCAAACTCATGGGTTATGACTATGAGATCACTTACAAGAAGGGTAAAGACAATATTGTGGCAGATGCTCTTTCTCGCACATTTGATGCCCAAGGTTCTCTTTCAGCTGTTTCTATGCCTGTTCCAAATTGGTTGCAATCTGTTCAACAAGGTTATGTCAATGACTCTTCATTATCTCAAATCATCCAACGCTTGACCAACAACCCTTCTGTTGTCCCACATTACTCTTGGGATGGTGCTTCTCTGCGATACAAGGGTCGTCTGGTGCTTCCCCAGAGCCCAGATCTTCAACAGGCTGTCTTCTATGAACTCCATGCTTCTCCATCGGCAGGGCACTCTGGGTTCCTCAAAACGTATGAATGAGCACGGCGTAACTTCTTTTGGCAGGGCATGAAAAGGACAATTCAACAGATGGTGGCCGAATGTGATACCTGCCAGCGCAATAAGGGTGAAACAACACTCCTTCCAAGATTGCTTGAACCCTTGCCCATACCTACACGGATTTGGATAGATATTTCTATGGATTTCATTGAAGGGCTCCCTAAATCTGGTGGGAAGACAGTGATTCTCGTTGTGGTTGATCGCCTCTCCAAATATAGTCATTTTTGTGCTCTCAGCCATCCCTATACAGCATCCTCTGTCGCTCAAATTTTCCTGGACCAGATCTTTCGTCTTCATGGCATCCCTTCTTCCATTGTCTCGGATCGTGATGCGACTTTCACCAGTCATTTTTGGACAGAACTATTTCGCCACACTGGCACCAAACTGAAGATGAGTTCAGGGTATCACCCACAAATAGATGGTCAGACTGAAATTATCAATAAATGTTTGGAAACTTATCTTCGTTGCTTCACCTCGGAACAACAACATCAGTGGGAAAAGTGGCTCCCTCTCGCTGAATGGTGGTACAATACCTCTTACCACAGTGCCTCTAAAATGACCCCATATGAAGCAGTCTATGGTCAGGCACCTCCAGTTCTTCTTCCATACACCCCCACCAGTTCACCAGTTCAGGAAGTTGACACGGTCCTTCGAAACCGCGATCAGATTCTTCGCATTTTGCGGGACAATCTTCACATGGCCAGAAATCGCATGAAGCAACAAGCTGATCAGCACCGTTCTGAGCGCACTTTTCAAGTCGGCGATATGGTTTTTCTTCATCTCCAGCTGTACAAGCAATCCTCCTTGAAACTCAAAGGGCGTCATAAGCTCGCTCCAAATTTCTATGGGCCATATCGGATTCTTCAGAAGATTGGGTCCGTTGCTTATAAATTGGAACTTCCTCCTTCTTCCCGCATTCATCCAGTCTTTCATGTCTCTTGTCTGAAGAAAGTTCTTGGCACCAACATCAGTGGACAAACGATTTTACCCGAACTGGATAATGAAGGATCCATCATTTTGGAACCGGAGGCCATCCTCAATCGGCACACGCGTCAGCTTTGCTCTCTCTCTATCATAGAGGTATTAATTCAGTGGCACAGCATGCAACCAGAGGATGCTACATGGGAACCACTCCTTCATATTCAATAACAATTTCCACATCTAAAGCTTTGAGGACAAAGCTTTTTTTAAGGGGGAGGGGATGTTAGGAACCCATGTCTTTACTTTGTTAGTATGTTGTTGTTGGACGCATATGCTTTGTAAGTCGTCCCGTAGTATTTGTTGATCAATAGTTTGTGTTATTGTTGTTGGCGCATATGCTTTGTAAGTCGCCCATAGTATTGTTGATCCATAGTTTGTAGTGGCCCATGGTTTTGACCCATAGTATGGGCACCTAGACTTAGTATATAAGTGTGTGTTGAGACCTATGAAGGCACCGTGAAGTTATTTGTATTGAGCTTGCTCATAGGAGGTTGCCCCCTCGAAGTGGCATGTGATCAATATAAAAGTGATTTTGAGTTCTGTCATTTCTGCTATTTCGCATATTTTTATTAAGTAATTGTTGCAGGTGCATCACATCACGTCAACCTCTTTATGAAGGCTCAAAAACAAATCTTCTATATGCTATATTGTTGTTAGTGAACTTGAAGGTTTTGAATGGTTTATCAAACATCTGTCTCACATAGATACTAAGGTATGTAATTTGTTAATTATTTATGTCTGCATGTTCACATGTACATAAAGGGTTGACTTTTTTCCTATATTGATATTGTATCTAATTTGTAAAGTATGGATGCGATATCAATGATTAATATTGTTTACATTGACTTATTCTTTTGAATTTTGTAGATTGTTAGGTAAATTTCTATTACCAACGTCAAATATTTTACCACGCACACATCAAGAGATATATGTGATTATGAAAGAATTTGGAATGGAGTATCAAGCTACTGATGCATGTCCTAATGATCATATCATATGCTATGGACAATATGCATAAGAAAATGAATGCCCACAATGTCAAACAAGTAGGTATCGAACTGATAAAGTGACAAAAAAGGTGCCTCACAAAGTTCTTCGTTATATTCCGATAATTCTACATTTACAGCGGTTGTTTAGGTGTCAAAGTATAGCACAGTTTATGGATTTCCATGCAAATAATAGAAGTCGAGATGATGTTCTTCGAATGCATGCAGATGGTTCTACATTGAGGTACATCGAAGAAAAGTGGCCAATTTTCAAAGAAGAACCTCGTAATGTTAAACTTTCATTGGCAGTTGATGGTGTCAATCCATTTGGAGAGCTTCATTCTACCTACTCAGTGTGGCCTGCTTTTGTTATAAACAATAACCTTCCTCCTTGGATGTCGATCAAGAGAGAGTACACAATGTTGGCAATGATTGTTCCAGGTATTTAATTAATTTGTATTTTTTTACTTGAAAGTCTGATCACTAAATATTTCATTTCTTTGTTTCGTGCATGATAATTATGTCTTTTATATATAACGACATATAGCTAAATATATTTAATCATGTATGTTGGACCAATTAGGTAAGTACCAGTTTAAAGATCTGAACGTATATATTGAGCCTCTTATCGATGAGTTGTTGAAGGTATGGGCTGGCGTCACTATTTATGACATCTCTAGACCAATAGGGCAAAAACGATGTCAATTCCATGGAATACTTGCATGGACAATTCATGATGCTCTCGGGTTAACACATTTTTGTGGCATATTGTTACTTTCTTTTGTTCTTTAATATTATATATATATATATATATATATATATATATATTGAAAATATCCTGCATTATTTTAAATGGTAATTCTAATTCGCTACACTAATTCATATATCTTGTAGGTCTTCAAAGAAAAGGTAAATTTGCATGTCTAGTTTGCGGTCCCAGGATAAAATCTCATCGTTCAAGGAGTTTAGTAAAGGAAGTGTTTGATGAGTATAGGCACTTTCTGCCCAAGAACCATAGTTATCGAACTGCATACAAAGAAAAATTCAATGGTAAAGAAGAGAATGGAAAAAAACCCCAAAGAATGACAGCTCACCTATGGAAGTTGGAATATAATAGAAATCGTCAAGGTATGCCAAATTATTTATGTATTGTTGGAATATTGGTCTATACTTAGCCAAATTTTGGAATATGAAAAACAATATTTTTCCTACTTTGGCAGATTAATTTCTTGCACATGTGACCATCATAAGGAAACCTAAAAGCATGGGTGGATAACCACTTCAACAAGGAACAAATATATGTCACCGTATGAATTTTATTAGCATAAGGACGCCTCCTTGCGGTCATTTCCAAATGGCCTTTTAATACTGCTAATTCAACACTTAGACAAAAATTGTCAAACCCTAGGGTAACATGAGATTTTTATTTTCACTAGTTTTGAAGTGTGAGACACCTAATGGATAGAGGCCAACAAGGCGACTTCATCTAAACCAATTTCACCTCTTGAAGCCTCTTTCTCTCTCCTCACAGGGCATTTTACTGGAGTAGTGCAAATCAAGCTGAGAGGCACTTTTGGCATATTGATATCTTCCTCCTCGTAGACTCTTTGGACAATGTGAGACCATGGTTGGATAAACCAAACAACATTGTAGAGATCCATACTCTCAAAATGATTTAAGACATCACACTCAAGACATGGCAGGAATTTTACTGGAGTAACTTAGGAATTTTTAGTGATTTTACACTTAGACAATTTTGCACTTTCCTAGACTTGGTCCAATCTGCCTGAAACCCTGTTTTGGCAGATCTATAACTTCTTCCTCGAACACTTTTAAGCCAATATGAGAACATGGTCAAGTAGAGAAAACAACAAACTACAAGATGACCATATGGTGCAGGAATTTTATTCAACCCACAAACTATGGCGGGTATTTCCCTGAGGACACTTGAGCAATTTTGCTACTTTGGTGTAAAAGCAACCTGGAACCTTGTTTTGGCAGGATGTTATCTTTGTCATCAAACACCTTCTATGAAAACTAAGTCCATGGTTGGATAGCCTCTTTGAAAATCTAGAGCATGATAGTTCCAGATAATTTTATCATTCTCCCATGAGGTATGGCGGGAATTTTCCCAAGGCCACCTGGACCAATTTTCCAACACTTAGCCATTTCCAAGAATTTCTCCAAGGTTTATCCTGAAACCCTATTTTGGAAGACTTATAACTTTCTCCTTGGAAATGATTAAGTCAAGTGAGACCATGGCTATATATCCACTTCAACAAGCTATAACCTGATATGCTGGTGCAGGCATTTTATTCAAACCATGAATTATGGAGGGCATTCTCTTAGAGTAGTTTTGACTACTTTTTCATACTTAGTCAATTTCCAAAGTTTCACAAACTTGCCATATTTTTCCATAATGGTGTCAGATTACAACACTAACTTCCTGATAGCACCAAAACACCATCATGTGTCTTTCCAGCCTCATCATACATGTCACATCATCATACTTTCCATGTCATTACTTCCTTTGTCATTCCTT
This sequence comes from Larix kaempferi, assembly GCA_027924585.1. Lineage (NCBI taxonomy): Eukaryota > Viridiplantae > Streptophyta > Pinopsida > Pinales > Pinaceae > Larix > Larix kaempferi. The sequence goes on along the minus strand of BSBM01000863.1, from coordinate 14,325,484 downwards.
TATCTTTCACTGAGTTTACCCTACCATCATGTCTTTGGTTATCCTTTTGTCATTCACTTAAATCCTTTGACATCAATGACAATCACATCCAACATGTATCATATATTATATAAATCTTTGTTTTTTTTAGTGAATTATGTTAAGCGCGATATGTACCTATATTGATTAATTAGTGTTAATTTGATTTTGTTGATGTTTCAAGAATGTCGTTAAGGCACGAATGGGCTTCCACGAGGAATGAAAATTTACCTGATGCAATTCAATAGGTTGCCATACTACGAGCACCTAAAAATAGTTCATTTGTTTGATACAATGCATATCAGGAAGAACATAACATAATTGTTATGGCGAATATTAGATGGAAGGACTGACAAAGAAAGAATTGGAAAGATTTGTAGTGACATCCAAGAAGCTAATCACGCATTGCAAAGTGTGATCATTAATTGTAATGGTGGTTTCCGTCAACAGAATATTAGTCTTCCTTGGTGTTTGACAGAGCAACGGAGCAATATTGTAAAAGAGGTCATCAAAAAAATCAGGTTTTCGACGGGGTTTTCGTCTAACATAAATAATATCTTAACGAAAAAAGTGATTTTGGTGGGGTTAAAACACATGACCGGCATACATTCATTAAGGTAATTATGAGTTTATAATATATTTCCTTATTGGTATGCACTATTTTATTAATTGTATTCTCTTATTCGGAAATAAATAATAATTATGTGTTTTTTGATACAATATGTTCTACCTTTATCTCTCCCATACGACTTTGAAAACAACATAAAACAAATTATTTATGTTCTTGGAAAATACATTAGGTAAGTAATGTTTTATATGGAAAATGTACTTGGTTTGTGATTTGTAGTGGAACTTATTGACATATTATGTTTTGCCCGCAAATTTTATATATGGTTTGATATTATTTTATTGCATCATTTGTAGGTGGCTTTGATAAAAAAAGATTCATAAAGAAGATATAAGGTATTGGAAGAGAGAAATTCCCTGACTAATGTGTGAAATGAAACAGTATCTACCTCCAGCATTTTTCAATGCACAAGAACACTACCTCATACACCAAGTTGAGGAGATTGAATTATGTGGACCAGTACACACAAGGTCGATGTGGATGGTGGAGAGACAGTTGAAGTCATTGAAGGATTTTGTTAGACAAAGAGCACGTCCTGAGGGTTCTATGGTTGAGGGATATATGGTATATCAATGCATGCTGTATATTAGTGAATATCTACCTAAATTAGCAGAAAACATGAATGTGCCTCGCATTTGGCATCTAGACTCCATCAACAAATTTGAAGGGGAGGTCCTATTGGGGGAAGGTACAATGAGGACCGTGAAAGGTAATTATTAGATTTTGTGGAATTAATATATTACACATGTATTTTTCCAATTTTATTTTATCATATTGATTTTTTATTTTTTTATTAATCCTGCATATTCAACTATAGTAAACTATGCCTTTAATCATATCTAATTAGTGATATTGAATTGTTATGTTTTCATATAGTTGCTCGAGTGTGGGATGCTTTACATTTATATATTGCAAACAACCTTGATTGGATGGAGCATTGGATAGAAGCTTGTGAAGAATACTTCGGTGGGTTATCATGGGAAGGGGTCAATAAGATTATTAAAACAACTCATCGTCATCGACATCAATTTCCTGATCTTACGTCACAAAGGGAAGTTGATTTAGCCTATGGTTTAAAAGATAAAAAGGCAAGTAAATTATTTACCCACATTTTTCTAGTTACTTCCCATTTTTTCAATGTATTTTGTTTGTTTAAGTTTTCAAATATATTTTTTAAGTCCTATATGACGTTTATTAATTCACAATGTATTTTTACTTGTTGTCAATGTTGCAGTTGAAACATCACAAGGCTATGTGGTGTAATGGTCGTAAATTCCGTATCAAAATGTTGGATGACAAGATGAAAACCTCGGATTGTGGGATAACTGCAGTGTTTAAGGTCACCAATGTTTCCTCTAGAAGTGACATACATCCAGAAGAAGTTTAGAATATGTACTATGGGCATTTGGAGGACATAATTGAGTGTAATTTTAATTCCTTTGAAATAGTTTTGTTTGAGGTGAAGTGGTACAAGATACAGATGCATGGACGTGATCCTGAAAGAACTGTTATTGAGCATGCTAATGGATTTACCATGGTTAATACAAGGGCATTTAAACCAGGTATAGAGCCTTATGTTCTTCCAAGTCAATGTGAGCAAGTATTTTACTCAGAGGTACCAAGTAAAGCAGGTTGGTCATACATTGTTAGATATGATCCAAGAGGAAGACCAGTAAGTATAATCATGTAGATGATGAAGATAATCACGAAGAAGAAGATGATGATGATGATCAGGAGCAGGAGCAGGTGGCTGCAGTTGATGTGTTAGATGAAGAAGTTGAAGAGGTTGATCATCCAAATGTAGCAGACGATGATCTCATTGACAATGTCGATGACTATATTAGCGAAAATGACGTTGATGATGATGTTGATGTGAATGAGCCTTTCATCAATATCTATTCTTAACCAGATCCTGATACAAATTTTGAGTTGGATGAAGAAGAAGATGAATGCTATTTAATTGTTGAAAAGTAGAGGCACATGTTTATATCTTGTATATCATGATGATCTTTATATGTTTTTATTTTGTATAATAGAGTATGTTGCATGTTCTTTAATATTTCAAATTGGGTATGGGGAAATTGAGAGTGATGTGAGGGGTGGGGCATAATTATAGCTTCCACATTCACGTGGTTTCCCATGTTTAGCAGAGAATGAACTATTCTCGAAACCAAGAGAAGCTCAAAATTGGGGTGTATACCATATATAGCTGAAATTTGACATGGTTTCGAATGACATGTTGGAATATTGGTCAATACTGAGAGGGGGGGTGAATCAGTATTGTTATCTTTTTAACAATTTAAACCACTTTTTGATATTAATTAAAACATGGCATCAACAAGATAAATTCGATCTCATCAGGATCATATAAGTCCTGCAGGCATGTGAGTCTACAGGCATGGCCTGCGGGCATATCCTGCGGGCATTTCCAAGTGCCTGTGGGAATATCTTTAAGCCCCGCGGGCATAAGCCCTTGTGGGAATAAGCCCTTCCTTTGCGGGCATACACCTCTTCCTATGGGCATAAGTATTCAATCCCTTCCTTGCGGGCATAGAAGCCCTCCATTTCTTCCTTGTGGGAATAAGTGTTCAAGCCCTTCCTTGCGATCATGAGCTTTATCCCTTGCGGGCATATGATTCTTCCTGTGTACATTCCTAAGCCCCTGCGGGCATTTCTAAGCCCCTGCAGGCATCCTTAAGCCTTTGCAGCCATTTCTTTATCCCCTGCGGGCATTTCTTTAGCCCCTGTAGGCATAATAAATCTCTTGGGAGATTTTTATTCCTTAAGCCCCTTGTGGGCATTCCATAATCCCTTGCGGGATTTTTACAAGCCCTTGCGGGCATTTACAAGCCCTTACAGGCATATCATAAGGTGTTATTAAACCTTATTTTTCACCTATTTTGGCAGGCCAAAATATCGCACGTGAGAGCACCAAATAGGAATCTCACTCCATGGCTGGATAGCCAGTTCATCAAGGAATAAGACCATGCTAATTGATGAATTTTATCAGAAAAAAGACACCTCCTTGCGGGCATTTCCAAATGCCTTACCAACCTACATTTGAACAAGAAAAAAACATTTTTCTCATTTTGGCAGGCTTCTATTTCGCATGTGTGAACTCTAGAGGAGAATCTGAACCTATGACTAGATGACTAGTTCATCAAAGGACAAGACCATGCCAACTGATGAATTTTATCAACACAAGGACATTTCCTTGCGGGCATTTCCAAATGGCCCCTTAGCCTTGTGAATTCAATACTTAGCCAAAACTTTTAATATGCAAAACAATATTTTTCTTACTTTGGCAGATTGATTTCTTACACATGTGACCGTCATAAGGAAAACTAAAAGAATGGGTGGATAACCACTTCAACAAGGAAAATATCTATGTCACCCTATGAATTTTATTAGCACAAGGACACATCCTTGCGGGCATTTCCAAATGGCCTTTTAAACTGTTAATTCATCACTTAGACAAAAATTGTCAAACCCTAGGGTAACATGAGGATTTTATTTCCACCAATTTTGAAGTTTGAGACACCCAATGGATAGAGGCCAACAAGGTGACTTCATCTAAATCAATTTCACCACTTGAAGCCTCTATCTCTCTCCTCGGCGGGCATGTCACTGGAATAGTGCAAATCAAGCTAGGAGGCACTTTTGGCAGATTGATATCTTCCCCCTCAGAGACTCTTTGGACAATCTGAGACCATGGTTGGATGCACCAAACAACATTCTAGGGATCCATACTCTCAAAATATTTTAATACATCAACCACATGGGATGGCGGGCATTTTACTGAGTTCACTTAAGCAGTTTCAGTGATTTTACACTTAGACAATTTTTTCACTTTCCTAGACTTGGTCCAATCTGCCTAAGTGCCTGTTTTGGTAGATCCATAACTTCTTCTTCAAACACTTCCAAGTCAATATGAGAACATGGTAAGGTAGACAAAACAACAACCTACAAGATGACCATATGGTGTGGGCATTTTCTTCAACCCACAAACTATGGTGGGCATTTCCCTGAGGCCTCTTAGGCAGGTTTGCGTGACTTCGGTGTAAAAGCAACCTGAAACCCTATTTTGGAAGGATGTTATCTTTGTCATCAAACACCTTCTGTGAAAAATAAGTCCATGTTTGTATAGCCTCTTTGACAAGCTAGAGCATGATAGTTCCATATAATTTTTATCATTCTCCCATGAGGTACGGCGGGCATTTTCCCAAGGCCACCTGGACCAGTTTTCCAACACCTAGCCATTTCCAAGAATTTCTCCAAGGTTTATCCTAAAACCCTATTTTGGCAAACTTATAACATTCTCCTCAGAAATGATTAAGGAAAACTGAGACCATGGATAGATAGCCACTTCAACAAGCTATAGCCTGGTATGCTGGTGCATACAATTTTCTCAAACCATGAATTATGGCGGGCATTCTCTTAGATCATTTTTTACTACTTTTTCCATACTTAGTCAATTTCCAATGTTTCACAAACTTTGCCACACTTTTCCAGAATGATGTCAGATTGTAACATTGACTTCATGATAGCACCAGAACACCATCATGTGTCTTTCCAGCTTCATCGCACATGCCATGTCATCACTTCCTTCAACGCCTCTCTTTGTTGGCAACGCTTCTGCAACTCAATTGGCCAATAATCCCAAATTCCATGATCGAACCGAACACATCAACACTAAATATCACTTCATTCAATATCATGTTGAGGCCAACAACATTCATCTGACACATTGTTCTACTTCAGATCAAATTTGAGATATATTTACTAAAGCACTGGGTCATGAAAAAATTGAAAAATTCAGAATGCAGCTTGGCATGTCAGATGTCCCTTTAGTTTAAGGGGGTAATGTTGATGAATCTTTTGGGGTTATTTTTATCATTTGTAGTTAGTTAACAATTTTATTTAGTTAATAAGTTACAGAGACATAAATATCTCTTCTTGGTTCTATCTGTATATAAATACTCCTGATGTTTATCAATAAAATGTATTACCTTGTAGAGTTTTATTTCTCACAATGTGTTTTAGTTGAATACCTCTGAGCTAAAGAAAAATATGGAAAAGATATCAATGAAAGTTGTACTAGACTGGAAAAAAGAAAGAAAAGATGTCAATGAAAGTTGTACTGGACTAGAAAAATGAAAGAAGAAAAAAAGAACTGTTCATTAGAGTGAGACTCCACTCAATCGTTGTACCTTCACTTTACATTTCTTCATTTCAAAAAATATTTCTAATTTAAAATGTTTTAGGCTTTCAAATGCTAAAATCATATGCCAAATTTTGAATATAAAATATTGTAAAAAACATTAGGAAAATAATGGAATGGATAACATTGAAAGTAAATGCTCACAAAAGCATAGATTGCAATGCAACAATTGGAAAAATAAATATAAGCTACTCCTAAAGAAAAAATAATGAGCCAAAGAAAAAAGATGAAATGGATGTCAATGATATGAACTAAAGAAAGAAAGAAGAAACCAAAAAAAAATTTCACTAGAGTGAGATACCACTCAATCATTGTACCTCCACTTTTATGTTCTTCATTTAAAAATAATAATATTTTTCATTAAAGTGTTTTGGACTTTTACATATTACAATCATATGTTATGTTTGCAGTATTAAATTTTGAGTTTAAAATATTGTAAAAAAAAAAATGAAAAAAAATAAAATTGACTGTATACTTTTTTTTCATAACTAAAAAACATAATTTTATTAAATGAAAAAGATGTGTCATCAAAACATTACATCAGTAGAGAAGCGAGAATACTTCTCATTACCCTTCGTCATTTCATAGATACAAAATTACATACACCTTAGAGATATACTCATTCAAGGTATTCTAACTACTAACATATGTATTGTCATACACTTTTATTCTCTTAGCCAAAAAAAAAAAAAAACTAAAAGGAAACTTGTATTGCATTAGAAAAAAGTAAAAAAGAATAAAAAAAACAAAATATTGTTTAAAAACATTAAGAAAATAATGGAATGGATGGTATTGATTTATTGCACATGATTTCCTACTTTGGCAGACTGATTTCTTGCACATGTAACCATCATAAGGAAAACTGAAAGCATGTGTGGATAACCAATTCAATAAGCAACAAATCTATGTCACCCTATGAATTTTATTAGCACAAGGACACCTCCTTGTGGGTATTTCCAAATGGCATTTTAAACTACTAATTCAACACTTAGACAAAAATTGTCAAACCCTAGGGTAACATGAGATTTTTATTTTCACCAATTTTGAAGTGTGAGACACCCAATGGATAGAGGCCAACAAGGTGACTTAATCTAAACCAATTTCACCTCTTGAAGCCTCTTTTTCTCTCCTCGCAGGCATGTTACTGGAGTAGTGCAAACCAAGCTCGGAGGCACTTTTGGCCCCTATGGGAATTTGAGCATCCCATAAGCTCTTGCGGGATTAACCTTAGCTCCTTGCGCTTTTAACCCCTTTTGCAGGCATTTCATATTCCTTATGTGGACATAAATGAGCCCCTTGCGGGCATCTTTAGACCCCTTCTGTGGGCATGTTTATAAGCCTCCTACATGCATATTGGAGGCCCCTTGCGGGCATCCTAGAGCTTCCTTGTGAGCATAACATAGCCCCTGCGAGCATCTTCCTAAGCCTTTGCGGGCATAATATAAAGCGTCTTTCAACCTTATTTTTCACTGATTTTGGCAGACCAAAATCTTGCACTTGAGAGCACAAAATAGAAATCTGACTCCATGGATGGATAGCCAATTCATCATAGAATAGGAATATGCCATCTGATTAGTTTTATCAGCTCATGAACACCTCCTTGCAGGCATTTCGAAATGGCCTCTGAGCCATGTGAGTTTGACACTTGACAAATATTTTTCTTTAATATGCAAATCACTTTTTCTTTCACTTTGGCAGATTGATTTCTTCCTCATGTGATCACCATAGAGAAAACTACAAAGATGATTGGATAGCTACTTCAATGATGAACAAGACCATGTCCAAATCGGAACTAACACATACCCATCATCTGGAGGGCATTTGAAAGTGGCCTTCCAAACTGTTGATTTGACACTTAGGCAAAATGATCAAACCGTAGGTTAATATAATGAGATTTTTCTTTTCATCAATTTTGAAGTGTGAGACATCCACTAGATAGGGACCAACTAGGGGATTCTATCCAAACCAATTTCACCCCTTGAAACCTCCTTCTCTCTCCTCGGCGGGATTTTTACTGAAGTAGTGCAAATCAAGCTGGGAGGCACTTTTGGCAGGTCAATATCTTCTTCCTCAGAGACTCTTTGGTCTATTTCCGTCGATAGAGAGACGGTTTGTAGAAAATGAATAAAAAAAATCATTTTCAAGACCACCTTATAGAAGAAATGTGGCAACCAGTTTTTGTCTCTATTGCGACAGCTTTCCACGTTCGTCGTTATATCCACGAAACAGGTTCCACGCAAAATTGCGCCCATGATCGTCGCAATTGAGACGACAAAACGTGGCAATATCAACGCAAAGCCGTGGCAAATTTCCTCAAATGTGCTAGTGGTTGTCAAGCACATCCTCGGTAATCCTTGCAAGAAAGTCCGAATGCCCCCTCTTGGGCATCATATTCCCCCACATGAACATACGCACATTTGTCATCAACATAGGAGGGTGTCGGCCAAAAGATGACCTAGTCGCCGAAAATCTCTCAAAATAAAGACAAAACAACTATGAGTAAAAAAGGAAGTGTGTCCTCCTTCCAATACACGCCCGACATTAACTAAGACCATAAAAAAACTGAGGTAAAAAATAGCAGACCACCTAATGCATTTAGGTGCATGCACTAAAGAATCAACATAATATAATAGAGGACAGCTAATGTGATTCCCATCACCGATTATATGCACGATGGTTGTCACCAACAAAGAGAGGCACCTCACATCCTCTCTACCAAAAGCAGCAATGGAAAGTTTCCCACCACTAACCTGAAACTGATCAGGGTGGAGATGTTGGGATCAACATATCTCTGAATGTAGATTAGTTAAGTCCCTGCCATAGCTCCAGCTGGGACCTCATGGAACTCATGAGGAAAGTCCTCACCTCTCATAGAGAGCCCAGTGATAAAATATATGTCCTCCTCAGTGGTTCAGAACCACTGATCAGGACCGACTCAAAACACTTGCCTATGATGATCCCAACGTGCGATCAACTGGGTGAGGAATGTATTGTTCCCCTCAAGTGATGTCACCTCCTCATAGAACTTGAGGACGCAAACAACTCTCAAGAGGTGTCTCATCTGTGGAGTAATGGAACGAGGGTAAAAATATATCTCCCTTGTTCGGATATTTTAATACTCCATCATTGTCCTACTTGCATTATTTACCATTTTCTAGCACTTAGTGATGTTATTTTCCCCTATTTGTCTGCAAATTTCATCTAGGAATCATTAGCCACCTAATGCGCCCTACATGCATGATTTTAGGACTCTCAGAGGCAGTTCCCTATATTTTAGGATCCCACTCAATGACTCAGTTCAGTCTAACTGATTTACACATGAGTTGGTGACTCTAATTTGGAGTTTCGGCTCTCATCACCACTGATTGTGGCCTCATGCGCCTTTTTCTTATTGATTTGCATGACAAACTCATGGATGCGCCCTCCTTGGTCAGTTAACTGACTCTATCATCAATTCACTGAGATTTGGTTGAGTTTAACTGAGTTTTGGACTTCCGGAGCACTGATTGAGGTGAAAATTACTATGCTAGACATACTGTGACTCAAATTCTCCTAGGTGATTCGAATTCTCTCCATTGTAACATCATTGTTGACTATACTAATTATTGGATCATGTGAAATTATCATGTTCCTATTTGAGTTCTCATGCCTGATTAATTGTCTGCTCATTTTTATTGCAATTTTCACTGTAATTCATCTTTTCTGCTCATTCTTTCTCTGTGAGGTATACTCAGATCCATGATCTGTTGTGATTTAGAATTTCAAATGGTATCAGATCTCAATGAGCGTAGGTTGAGTAGCTTCTTTCAGTAGTGCATGATAAGCCTCTGGATTTCCACGGAAAATTATGGTTCCATTGCATTGAATTCATTGGAGAAATCCTTTGAGGTCTAGCTAGGTATGAAGAATCCGGAAAAATGTGGCTATTGTCCAAAAGCAGTTCTCAGTAGTATTCTATCTAAAAAATTGTGAGTTTTTTGTAGGATATTGAAAGATCTTCAGTGCAACAGTAGCAGTAGTACCACATTGTATTCGCTCCTGCAGCTCTAATGGAGAATTTGAATGCTCCTCTATCTCCCAAGATAATAACACCCTTCAATTATCTTGATTGGAGGGATGATATGCATATGGTGTTGTGCAAAAATCCACTGTATAGGGTAACAATGAGAAAGGGATTCAAACCTCAAGCAGTTGTTGAGAAGGCCAAGTATCTGAATAAATTGGATGAAGCATTTGGTTTCATGTGTATTCGTATTTCCAGAGATCTACTCTTCCACCTCGAAGGATTGAAGACTCCAAGAGAGGTTTGGTTGAAGTTGGAGAATCTCTTCAGCAAACAAGATGAGATAAGAGGCCATATTCTGGAGAATGAGTTGATTTCTCTTCAACCCAGTAGCTTCAAAACCATCCAGTAATTCTTTTCCAAATCAAATATTTGGCCATGCAATGCAAGCAATGTGGCATTGAGAAGAAGGATGAGCAGTTGGTGCTATCCATTTTGAGAAAGCTTGGTCCGGAGTTCTCCATTTTTGTTTCCACATTCCATTCAAGGAGATTTTCAATCCCCAACTAGAAATTTCCCTCTCTAGATGCATTCACTGAATCTCTCATCCAAGAACAAGACAAACTGATTTAGATGGGTGCTTTGCAAGCCTCCAAAAATCAAGCTCTTATGGATGGGGAGTCAAAAAGTTTGAATGCCAAAGGGAAGAACAAGGGTAAAGAGAAGAAGCAATTTGAGACCAAGCAGAATCCAAAGTCTAATCCATCGGAAGGAGCAAGAGAGATTGATTCTGGAAGTGAGTCTGATGACCATGAGAGATTCCACGCACTGAAGGCTATATTTTCACAATCATAAGCCTTCCTCATAGATTCAGGAGCCTCCAATCACATGGTTTCCTCCAAAGAATCATTTTCTTCTCTAGATATCAATGATGATCCTAGTATTCACATGGGAGATGATTCTCAAATCTCAGTTGAACGGAAAGGCACAATACAATTAGAGCATGGAATGTTTTAAAATGTTCTATTTGTGCCTTCTTTGTCAGTAAATTTGTTGTATGTCTATCAGATGACTCACACAGGTTCACTGAAGAAAGTGGTATTTGGTCTTGACACAGTTGAGATTGCAGATATATCTTCTGGGAAGATTATAGCGAAAGGGTTTGCAAATCATGCCTCAAAGGCATATGAATTCTCTCACTTTTTTCTATACTCTTCACCTACTCCATGGAATCTGATGAAGATTAGAGTGATATCTCTTCTAATGAATATGAGGATCGATATCTTGATGTTGAGAATAAAGTTCAAGCAGATCTCGATCCAGATCTAACACCTGCTCCCAATCCATGGCCAAGGCCAATATGGGCTCACAAAGTCCTTGTAGCTGTTGAGAACGTAGTTGGGGATCCATCTGGCCATAGAACCACCAGATATCAGTATCATTCAAACCTTGCACCGTGTCATGTAGATCCACTTCTCTTAGAGAGCTGCTACATGATGGTGGGGTTTGATACACAATCCCTTGAAGAGACTTGACATGGGGGATCTACAACCAAGTACAAATCTTGATTGGTTGAAAAAGGGTACTCAAAGGTTCATGATTTGGATTACAATGAGCCATTCGCTCCAGTAGCAAGAAGGGTTCTTGGAAGACTTGTTTTAGCAAATACAACTTCAACACAGTGGGAAGTGCATCAGAGGAGCAGATCCAGATCTAGATCTATATCCAACACCTACATTTCTATCCTACATAGGAGCAGATTGCCTACATTTTTACAAAGGCTTTTACTTAGGAAATGTTTTCCTTCTCTGATTAGTGTGAAGGTTATTTGAGTTCCCTACTACTATCCTATTTTTTAGGGGGGGGGGTCCCATGAGGTTTTCCCCATTACCTTCTTTCATGGATAATTTTTTTTTTTTATCATTTATTTGATTGTATGGGTGACCTTTGGTCTCAGTAACTAGGGCCCGGGATGCCAATTTTGGATTAGGGGGGGTGATAGGATATTTTAGTACTCCATCCTTGTCCTACTTGCATTATTTACCATTTGCTAGCACTTAGTGATGTTATTTCCCCCTAGTGGTGTGCAGATGTCATCTAGGACCCATTGTCCACCTAATGCACCCTGCATCCATGATTTTAGGACCCTCAGAGGAAGTTCCCTATATTTTAAGAGCCCACTCAGTGACTCAGTTCAGTCTAACTGAGTTACACATGAGTTGGTGACTCTAATTGGGAGTTTGAGCTCCAATCACCACTGATTGTGGCCTCATGTGCCATTTCCTGATTGATTTGCATGACAAACTCATGGATACGCCCTCCTTGGTCAGTTGACTAACTTTATCATCAGTTCACTGAGATTTGGTTGAGTTTAACTGAGTTTGGGACTTCCAAAGCACTGATTGAGGTGAAAATTACTATGCTAGACAAACTGTGACACGAATTCTCCTAGGTGATTTGAATTCTCTCCATTGTAAAAACATTGTTGACTATACTGATTATTGGATCATGTGACATTATTATGTTCCTATCTGAGTTCCCATGCATGATTAATTGTCTGCTCATTTTTACTGCAATTTTCACATGAATTCATCTTTTATGCTCATTCTTTCTCTATGATGTATACTCAGCTCCATGATCTGTTGTGATTTAGAATTTCACATCCCTCCCCCTGGTCTCCCACTCTCTCCAGAAGTTATGTTGGTCAACTCGTGCTTCCTGCTGCTGTGTGGCCTCACAACGCTCATGTCTCTGTTTCACATATAACATCAATTAGTCTCATCAAAATACATATAAAATCATTATATGATAATTATATGTACTAAAATCAAAATTTAATTTTTTTGCAAAAATTGAATTATGGTGCGCCAATATAACAAATACGCATCGTTTGTGGTACACTTTTACATTTTAAGTACCATAGTCGGTGCACAAATATGACACATTGCATCGCTAATATAATTCTATAAGTTTAAAATTTTACTATCAAGCTGGTGCACTACAATACACACACACCGATGCGTTTTGAAATTTGCGTTCATGTTGCGCCTATGTCATATAAGAGCACCGGAAACTAGTGCACTGACATGCACTAGGAGCACCGGAAACTAGTGCACCGATGTGCACTAGGAGCACCATTAAATTATGATTTTTCATGATACAAAAAAATTTAATATGTAAGATTCCATGCTTCTCTAACACGTAAGCGCATCGTGCACGGTGCGCTTATTTTATCTAAAAGCACCGTTGTTTATTTCATTGTATAAGTGATAAGGAATGTGTTCGACAACGTGCCTACAACACGTCAGAGCACTGAATACCGGTGCGTTGACATGAAATATGAGCATCGTTAAATTATGATTTTTAAGTTTCAATGAAATTTTAAAATTGCAGTTGTCTGTGTGTTTATACCTTGTCAATGCACCCTTTTATGAGCTTTGACGTGATATAAAATCACTGCGGTTTATTTAATTTATGGATGATGGGGAATTTTTCCACGATACTCATATTGAATATCATGGAATCATTAACCGGTGCACTGACGTGCAGTAGACGCACGGTATACTTTGGTTTTTGAAATTTTCGTGTCAATCTTTATTAGTGCGTTTGGTACATGTAAAGGCACCATAATGTCGGTGCGCTTAAGTGTAATTAACGCACCAATTATTAGTTTATAATTTTTAAAATTAATTTTATGTTATGTCGGTGTGCTATGAAAGGGAAGCGCGCCGCTTATGTGGTGCATTCGATCCATTCGGCTTGCCCCATAAAACAGTGCAACATGTAAATATTTACAAAGTGTGCCGAGAACCGGTGCGAGCCGAATGGCTCGAACATGTCGCAAAATTTTTTAATTTTAAAAATAATGGCAAATTATGGCTTAATTTAAAAAATTAATCCACGAAGAATTTAAATTATCAAGGATTAATTTACCTGCTGAATCGCGCGTTAGGGAGGCATACAGGCTATGTCTGGGAGAATTTGATTTTTTTCCACTGTTTGGAAAAATTTAAACTGAATTCAACAGCCAATAAGAATGTGCAATGTGTGAGCAGTAGGTGGGATAAACCGACAGATGGAAGGGCGTCTAGGTGGGTTATGAAAGGCACCGGTGCCAATGGCTCATATACCCTATAGAGGGGTAAATATGCGTTGTACGTTGTGGTAAATTTTTATTTATAGTACCGTGTTCCGATGTACCCAACAGTGGGAAGCACCGGTGCAGATTACATAAACCACGTTGTCTTGAGTTTTTTAAATCAAATTTATTGTTTTTTTATTTTTTAACAAATACAAATCGGTGTGTTATGTGATATAACACACATTGGTGCATTAATAGTAATTAACAACCCATGTTTAGGGTTTTAATTAAAATATAATGTGCTTTTTAATAAAATATCCTGGTGCATTCATTTATATTGCACGCATTGAGGCGTGGGTTATTACATAACGCACCGGGTCATGGTTTTTAGGTAGCACAATTTTTTTTAATAAAATATAATACATTGCATTCTTTGAAACATAAAGCACCACGATGGCTAATTTTTAATAAAATAAAGTACAGTGTGTTCTTTGAAATGACCGCATCGGGGCGTTAAGTTTCCCAAAACGCACTGCGATGGTTTTAGAAAATTGACGCACATCTCGGTGAAATTATTTTTTGTCATTGATGTTTTTTCGTGGTAAGATATGGTTTCTTTTGTGTTCCCGGTGCATGTTGTTGTGTAAATAAAAATAGCATCTACAACCTTCAGCCGCGCGCCTCTTCTAGTGACCTCCACTATAAACGAATATTTGAGATTTTTTGTAAGGAGCATCTGCTATAGGCTCCGCTAAAGGGCCTTTTCCTTCTAGTATTATCATGCACATTATACCCATGTGGTTTTTCTTTAGGAATTTGGATATATATATACACCTATATTTCAATCTGTTGGAAAGTCCATGTGATACAAAATGGGCCAAAGGCAGCTCAGGGGCCTTCCCCTAGGGATCGAACTCATCCTCAATTTCTCTTTCTGACACGTTGTTGATATTGTTGATAAAGGGTTATGAAATACTATGTCTCACAAGAACCCATACAAAAAGATGCTAGATATACAATAGAGAATTCTCACATTTGACGACCATCTCTCGTGATTATGGTCTAAGATGATCACGGGCACCACCACTGATGGGAAGATTACCACCACTCTAACCAATATTTTCAACACCTTCAAATGGATGGAGATTTAAGAAAGAAAAGAAGAGCAAGAAGAATAAATCATCATTACCTATCTTCCTGAAGATTATAATCAATCACTTCCATCACAACAAAAGCCACAGAGATTACAATTTTACATATATTGCAATTTCAATGACATGAGTCGCATTGAAGGACAACTAACAAAATATATCCATCCTCAAATGAGAGCAAAGGGATCATTATCCCATGAAAATTATGAGCGGAAAACATATTCCAATAGTAGATAAAAGAGAAAATCTTAAAGAATTTTTCAGCCCGAAGTTTCTTCGAGCATTACAAGAAATTTGCTTGTCAAAGGAGTATTCTTGTTTGTCAACATCACAAGAAAATTAGCCTTGTGGAGATGAAACTGGTGCTGCAGTCGAGAGAAGAGGGGAACCCATATCTTCACAGGAGAGAAACGTCTTATGGTGTAACTATGTGTATCCATCTCCATATAGTATTGTAATAACTACCATATCCGTCAACATAAAGTCATGATATGTGAAATTGAATGAATGTGGTTGAAGCTCCTTCATATAATATTTGACGTATATACATTTTGTTAGTTTATGTTTAAGCAAGATACTTTGTTAGGATTTTATATTTTTTCATATTCACCTTTGTTGGTGGATTTTTAATATTTAATTCTTATGGACATTTTTTGGTGTGATTTTAATTAAGTTTGTGTAAATTTAATTAAGTGTGTGTAAATTCAATCAAGTCTAATAATATTTAATGGTCCTGTAAATACAAAGAAGATGAATTACTTATGGAACTATTACACATAACATGTTGTCTATATGGTTTATATGATTTCTACAAGGATTTTAACTTCATTTACTTTACTCACAATATCCCACTCCTTTTACTAGATGTGCAATAGTGGAATAGTTATTCAACTCCTTTTCTTAGCAATGTCTCAATTCATGATTAAATTTAGAGTCTTGGACCGGTTAAAATCTTTTTGAAAGTCCACATTAGACTAGATCCACATGTGTGAGTAATGGGCATTGACATGCATCCGCTTGTTAGTTGTGGAGCCTAATCTTCCTAATTCAGATGTTGTGTTTCAGTCGTGTTTGGATCTCAGAACCTAATGAGGGGGTGTGGGGGGATTTTCTCCCCATTACAGTCACTAATGGGGTCCATGGGGGGCGACGACTAATTTAGGATACTCCCTGGTGGGAGTTCGGGGGCAACACCCCGATAGCAAAAAATTTGGAAAAAAATGCCTTGTAAAATGTTGTAATTTCATAGTCACGACTTGGTCAATAATTGTGATTTACGGTCCCATGGTATTGGGTATCTTGTGGTATTTTCCCATGGTAATCCCTCTTTAAAATGAAGGCATTGTATTGCGGTTGTGTAACATTGTATTCTAATATTGTGAAAAATATATATGTGATTGTGTGAGAGAGATTGTGAGAGAGAGAAGAGGAAGTTGCAGCGGATGTGATATGGGTTGTATCCCTTCAATTGCTGGATAGATTAATAAAAATAATGGAAATGTCTTCATGGATGTATCCCATATTGGGTGAACCATGTATATTGGTGTCTCTTGTATTTTGATCTTATGTTTTTTTTATTTTCGCATTTTGTTTCTTTATTGCTCTATGATCCTATTTTTTAACACTCGGTACCATGTGGTCCAATTTGCAAGAGGTGTGACTTCCTCATACAAACTCTGATTGAGCTCATCTTTGTGTCAATAGAAATCTCTCGATGTGAAAAACAATCTCAAAGGTCTTATAGGAACTTTAATTGGGGTGAATCCATGAAGATAGGTAACACTTTTTGACCAAAAGTGATGGTGAAATTTAATTTTTTACTCATTCATTAAATCGAAGCCCTCAAAACTCATATATACCTTGTGAATTCTGACACGCAACAACAAAACAAATTTTAAGGAATTATGTTATATTTTCACCTATATTTAAAATAAAAAAAATTAATATGCCAAAATTGCATTTAATGATAGGTTTTTCTTGTAAATTTCAACAAAAGTTTACAAGTGGCTTGTGTGCACGTAAAATAATTTAATGATAAATGCATAATTTTAAAAAATATATATATTAACATAATCTACACAAAATGCACTAGGGCACACATTTTTTTTGAATTTATGATGGAAATTTATATATTTTTTTTTAATTTTCAAAACTAACCATTGAAATTTTAATTGCATTTCGCACACATGTGTGCATGTAAACCTTTTTTTACTGGTTACAAAAATCAAAAAAGAAAAAATACTTTTTTGAAGAGCACGCATTAGAGTTTGGGGCGTATGTATTTTTTGAATTTTTTTTGGTTTTGTATTTTTTATGTTGTTGATTTATCTTTGCTTTGATTTGAAGTTGTGGACATGATTTTGTAAGTATAAGATTGTGAAGAAAATAACAAAAAAATCATATGAACTCATAAACTTGCAAATTGTATGCCAATGAATAGTTGATTCGTTGATTAATCCATTGGTATGAAGTCTGTTATTTAAGGTGTATCCTAGGATAGGGTTTAGGTCTGGAAAAAATAACAAAAATATTTTTTTTAAAAGGGGGTCAAAATCATGTTTTTAATCCCTTGATCGATTTAATAGCTTTATTGAGGTTTTTTAAAAGCTCAATCGAGCATTTGTGCGCATTTTTTAAATAGCTCAATCGAGGGTTAAAGTGTGGTTAAGCGGAAGCTCGATCAAGTTATTTTTCTTTCACTTTTCCATTCATTTCATCTTTCTTCCTTCCCTCTAATCATACCCATGAATTAAAAGGAACACATAGGTGACAAACCTATGCAATACAATTATGCTACACACTTGAATGTATCCCACATAAGGAACACCAAAACCACTACCTTGATCCCCTTACCCCTATACTACTAAACCCTTGTAACCTCAAACACCTTCAGTTAACCTATTACTCTTAAACCTCCTAACATAACGCAGAAACCCCCCAACTCTAACCACCTAATTCACCCTATAACACACATATGTACTCAACACACTTAAGCAACCAATCCAACTAAGTGTTGGTCACCCACATAAGCATGCTAACCTTTATTATGATGGTGATCCTCATCCAATAAATATAAATTATGTGCATAGGTGATGCACCAATTTTATGCACATAGGAAACACACCTTAGTGTTAATAGAAAATTAAACTAAACACTTGATCCCTAACACTAATCACCATAACCTCAACCCCATGTATAACTCATATAATTCCCTTGAACCCCATAAGACCCATGATAACTTTAATCCACGCAAGCATTGAATGCCAATATGCACCTAATGTACTTACGAAACACACATAATCAACTAACCCAACTAACATACATACAAATAAGCAACTAATCAAACTAACCAACACACATAAACCCAAAACCCACATAAGAATTCAATTAAGATATTAAGTGACAAATATAGTAAACACATGTATGTGATATAAGATGCACATATGGGGTTAACATAAGTGATGCACATATGGGGCTAAATGATAAGTGATGCTAATTTTCTTAAATTGTAATATTACAATTGTGAGTTGGTAAATTGTGAAATTGTATTTAAATATTACATTGTAACTTGTAATTGCAATTGTAAATTGTAAATTGTAAATTGTAATTGTAAATTGTAAATTGTAATTGACATCATGCATTGTAAAAATGAACATAAGATAAATAACATGTATACACTCGTTGACATAAACATAAACATAAATATTATATACTCGTCGATATAGATATAAGATAAAGTTAACATGCATCTGCATAAACATAAACGTATTTAATAAAGATAAATAACATGTACACATGTCCACATAAACATAAACATAAAATAAATAGCATGTATGTACACATCCACATAAACATAAACATAAGATAAATAATTCATGTCAACATAAACATAAGACAACATATATCCATGAAGAAAAATTTTGTTATGAAATAATCCATCAAGTTTATAAAAATGTACAAGTATATATGTGGACAAAACAATAAAAATAGTGCATAACATGAACAATTGTCATCCAATATCGGGACTAGGCCCGTAATGGGATGTGTGGTCATCCCCACTACTAGTATCTCATGCACCATGTCTTTGGTGTGGGGAAGACATGTGATCGAAAAGGCTTTCTAAAGACTCAAATTGCAAAAATTAAAATTTTGAATTCTATAAGTTAGTTCTAGATTTAAATAATACTTTAATTTATAAGAAGACATATTTTTAAAATTTTAAGTGGATCGATCAACTTACCTGGCTTGATTCCATGGTGATATTTGTCAAATTGTCGTGTGTGGCATTTCCAATACAATACTGAGTTGATGGGCCCTTACTAAGATGATGTTGAATCAACCTTTCCCACTCCTCTCTAAACATCACTGGAACATTAATTCCCAATTGTACATGAGCCTGTGTATGGTGACATTGTGTATATAATCAGTAAAATAATAATAAATGAACATTATCAATTAAACATCAACTTGAATTCTATATTGCATTGAAACATAAGTTATAGTACCTTATTGACTAGTGGTTGATGATCGAAATCTGAAGGAGACTACAGTGTCTCCCGCTCCTCTACAATCCCCTTGCCTCTACCCCGTATAATTTGAGCAAGGGACAAGAAAAAATTTACAATAAAATAATTGCAATTATACACATGTATGTAACTTATGAGGTTGGGATGAAGGAACTAGCATATGTACCATGGGGACATCATCAGGGGTAATGGTTTCCTAGCCAACTAACGGAGAAGTGGAACGGAGTGAATGATCCATAAAATCGGTCCTCTACATGGAGCAACAAAAAACAAATCAGTATTACTCAATTGATTATTTTAGATGTACATGTATTAAAGATGATGATGATGTACAGAGAAGTGGAACGGATTGAATGATCCATAAAATTGGTCCTTTGCATGGAGCAAGAAAAAACAAATTAGTATTACTCAATTGATTCTTTTATTTGTACATGTATTAAAGACTCAAACTGCAAAAATTAAAATTTTGAACTCTATGAGTTAGTTCTAGATTTAAATAATACTTGAATTTATAAGAAGACATATTTTTAAAATTTTAAGTGGATTGATCAACTTACCTGGCTTGATTCTATCGTGATATTTTTCAAATTGTCGTGTGTGGCATTTCCAAGACAATACTGATTCGATGGGCCCTTACCAAGATGATGTTGAATCAACCTTTCCCACTCCTCTCTAAACATCACTGGAACATCAATTCCCAACTGTACATGAGCCTATGTATGGTGACATCGTGCATGTAATCAGTAAAAGAATTATAAATGAACATGATCAATTAAACATCAACTTGAATTCTATATTGCATTGAAACATAAGTTATAGTACCTTATTGACTAGTGGTTGATGATCGAAATCCGAAGGAGACTACAGTGTCTCCTACTCCTCTGCAATCCCCTAGCTTCTACCCTGTATAATTTGAGCAAGGGACAAGACAAAATTTACAATAAAATAATTGCAATTATACACATGTATGTAAATTATGAGGTTAGGATGAAGGAACTAGCATATGTACCACGGGGACATCATCAGGGGTAATGGTAAATCCTGGCCAACTAACGGAGAAGTGGAACGGAGTGAATGATCCATAAAATCAGCCCTCCGCATGGAGCAACAAAAAACAAATCAATATTACTCAATTGAATCTTTTAGATGCACATGTATTAAAGATGATTATTTTACGACATATAATAAAAAAGCTAAGTACATAAATATATATGTTGTGTCAATAGTGGCATGGATCTCTCATATTGACGAAAGTACAAGTCTCAAGCATGTACAACATATGACACTAGAAACTCATGGTCAAGGAACCAAATATCTGATTTGTCCATCCACAATAAATCAAGCTCTGTAGGTCTAGGGGGGGTCTAGACCTCTCCTCGTGCATGAAAACAATAGTACTACCCAATGTAGTACACGTGGCACCCCACATCAAAGAACGTGTCTCAATTCTAAGTTTTGATATCTCAACTACATCCCCAAGTTGTAGAAACATACGACTAGGGATAGGAATCAATCGAGGAGAGGGTCATATGGCAGTAGGGTATCTATGAGCCCTAGAAGATAATAAGTGTGTCCCCACCTGACACCATAGAAAGGTGACGACATACTAATGTAATCGGGATGCATGTGTAAGATGAACTATGCATAAATATGTTTAGCAAAGTACAAGGAGACCTAGTCATGATGGGGAAACATTCCCCATGCTCCAATAAAACTATCATAAATATGAGGCACAACAATCTCAAACTTGAACTTGCATACTCAGAGCGGTTGTCCAGAAGCGCGATCAGGATGGATGTCAAACAAAGCACCCCTGACATCCTTTCCCTGTGTTGTGGTTTTCACCACCTCCCATTTGTCAAGACCCGATACCTAGTCCCTCCTCCTCTAGAAAGCAACATTCCAGATGTCACTTAGAGGCCCCGCCTTCTGGTGGATGTACAACAACTCATAGACTACATTTATCATCATGGAAAATGACCGTAATGATGGGAAGTCATGGCACATGTACTATACCTAAACGCACAGCCAATCACACTATGATTTGATCTCCTCAATCATGATTCTGATTATCTCATCCTCCCTAAGAGCATCAGACCCAGGATCAACACCTGATAGGTCCATAAAAAAATGTATGAGTCAAAGTACAAAACATCGATACAAAATTTAAAGATACTAATAGATTAGTAAAATAAATAAATATGAATTTAATGTACTTGCGTGATCATGAACCTCCTCACTATGCTCTGAGGGGATCAATGGGTGTTAACCATCGTCTGAGGCACTGGCCACCATGCTGTCGGATGGACGCTCACCAAACGGCCTGGATGGTGGGGTTCCTAGACACAAACAACAATTAATAATTAAACACATGTACATGTTTACAATCATTTTTACTTCTATATGTAATTCAATTAAAACAATACTATATGTAAGCAATTTACATACAAGTCTGCTCGCGACGTGGGGAGGGTGCTGTAGCAATGGATCATCCTAACAATCGCGACTAGTTGAGGGAAGAACCATGCTCTGGAGAACAATCTGCATGAGACAATGAAGAAAAATAATATATGTCATCCTTCAAATAAAATGATTTTCTGATGTTCTGATATTCATACAAACCTCATGATGTTTTGATGATGGTGACAACAATGATGAGGATGCCAAGTATGATGAAGCGAACGATTAGGATGGTGTCACTACATGACAATGTTTTAATGATGATGTATCTTATGTAAAACTTGACTTGAGTATGTCAAACGCCTTTTGGTGGAATGCCCATTTTCCTGTATAGTCTGGACAAAGGTGATTTATGAGCTTTAGATTACAGTGAACTAGTCCCAATTCTCTGTTGGGTGTTATTTTGAAGACTTACAGAAAAAATAGATACATCAATTCCCTTAGTGAGGGATTTAAGGATTTTTTAATATTTTAGTCAACAGGTACAAGTAACCAGTTTCAAAATCCTGGGTTTATATAAATATTTTCATAGGATTGATGGAGTATAAATACACAAGAAGAGATTCTAACTCTATGGGGATTACTTCAATTTTTTTATTCAAGGGGATTTTTATCTCTTCAAGTTTATCAAAACTCCAAAACAATTATTGATTGGACATCGGGCAAAGTTTCTCTACAAGTGGTTGTTCTAGAGTGGTGGTTTTGATCACTAGACATAAGCCTAATGGATCTTGATATGGTTGAGTCCTAACGAAACCCATGTCACAGGAACTAAAAGAAGTTTCTACATATTTGTGGTCAAGAGCAATGTGTTGAACTATTACAAATGACCTATTGAAAGGATCCTTCACCTTAGAATATGGATAGGGCAAGAATCAAGAGGAAATAACAGTAGGTATGAGTCTTAGGGCCATAAACATGATTAATGGAAGAAACCCATATCAAGAAGATACCGCAAACCACCACATAGAATCTCTTAAGTGTATCCTTGGTGTAAGAGTGGTTATATCCTAGTTCTATTAGGAGTTTTTAAGAACTAGACATCATTCTCAGTGACCTTGACATGTTTGAGGGAGGAAACCTAGACCTTAGGACCTATTGGAATATTTTTTCTATCCATGGCCAAGAACAACACCTTGAACAACTACACATGACCTACTGGGGATATCCTTTACCTCTATGCGGGAACATACAAACAACATTAGGTGGTTTTGAGTAGTATGTATAGGTCTCGGGGTAGTTTCGTGAGGCAAAATATAAGAATAATTACCAAACTACCATATATGACCTCCCGATTCTATCATTGTATTTTGAATGGGGATGTGCATGCCATTAGGATATTTTGAGGACTATGTGGCCTTCAACATGGTTTGGTGAAGAAACTTAGTGATTGGATTCTAAAGGAAGCTATTAGGCATCAATGGGCATGAACAACACTTTTTGCCAACAAAATTTGACCTCTTGATCAATTTATCCTTACCTCTGAGTGGGAATATTGGTGTTATTATGAAGTTTTTGATACTAAGTATGAGCCTTTGGTCTTGGATATGGTTGAGGAGAAAACCTAGGCTTTACTCCCTCAAATTATTTTTAATCATCCAAGTTTAAAAAAGACACTTAATCCACAACACATGACCTCTTGACGATATAGCATTCGCTTACATTGAGGATAATGGTAGTATTAAAAGGTTTGAGTAATAGGTATGGGTATATGGTCGTGGAATTGATTGGGGTGAAAACCTAGACTTTTGTCCCTAAATGAATATTAAATCAATCAAATCCCAAGAATGAATCCTCAAAACCAAATATATGACCTCCCAATGGGATATTTGGTCTCCAATTGGGGTTAACAAGTTTTAGAGAACTAGCTATGGGTCACTAAGCCCTTAACATGGTCAATGGAGGAACATTGGCCATAGGCCCTAAATTAATATTCCATACATATAAGTCCAAAAAAAACACCTTAAACGAACCTACATGACACCCAAGGGAATCCTTCACCACTTAGTGGGTACATTAACACAATTTGATTTTTTAAGAACTAGGTATATTTAACTTTGATTCTATGATCATGGAATTCAAGCTATAATTTGTTTTCCTGTTGAATACACACACACACACACACACACACACATTAAATCTAAATCTAAATTATAAAACACAATTAAAATAATTAAATAACAAGATCTAAATTAAATTATTAAATAAACTAAATAATAAATCTATATTACAAAATACAACTATTGAAAATAATTAGTTTTACAATTTGTTGTTAAATACACTAACTAATTTACAAAAACTAAAATTTTAATTAAAAAAATTAACTAATTTATTAAGGGTTTAAGAGTTTTCCGAGCCTACCTCGTCGTCTGAAGGCCATTGAAACAAGACTAATGAAAATAATTAGTTTTACAATTTTTTTTAAATAGTACACTAACTAATTTACAAAAACTAAATTTAAAAAAAAAAAATTAACTAATTTATTATTGGTTTAAGAGTTTTTCAAGCCTACCTCGTCGTCTGGAGGCCATGAAAGCAAGAGGGGCTCATTGGTGGTGGCTTCTGGTGGTGGCTTCTGGTGACGGCTTGACCCTCGGTCAAGTTGTTTCTTGTTTCTTGTTTCTCATTTGAGACTTTGAACAATAGCCATGGTGAAAATAAACCACTAACAGTTTTTTTCGGTTTTATAACACTTTTCAAGAGCTTGATGGAGATAATAGCTCGATCGAGCTATTATATCGATCAATATATTATCTCAATTGAGATCCTAACCCTCAATTGATCAATAGATCTCGATCAAGGGTTAATGAATGCAATATCCCTAATTTGAAAGCTTACCCAATTTGGTCAATTTTCGAACCTTGGACTAGTGAAACCCCAATCTTACCCAAATGATCCCAAATGGTTTTGAATTCTGTATGGATGGAATTAGGAGGATATAGGACACATTAATACATTTATCAGACACCCATACACCTGCTATACCCATCCATGGTCTGCAATTTGCAAGGAGAGAAGTTTTGGGACAAGACTAGTCAATTGGATTAATGGAAATCCCCCCTAGGTCTGCCATTATTTTCCCTTCCAAACATTGTACAGCCTTCAGTAATTATTAATATGAGACTTGTATCTGTTATGGTACATCAATGAAAACATATGTGCAGCATTATATCATGTTTTAGGTTCGAGAAGGTCTCCCAAAGAACAACAACTTCTAGAGTATAAAATTTGGGGTGAAAATGGTAGACAAGGAGCCTCGAATTTGGTCACAAACTATAGTAACACTTTAGGGGTCTGAAAAAATTATTTTGGGCATAAAATTAACTTCATATTAATCTCATAACATGGAAAAAAGTCTCATAAATATCTGATATAAAACATGTACAACATCATCCCAAAATCACCATGAAAATGCTATGAGGAAAATGGCTCGAATCTCAGTTTTGATTGGAAATATCACATGAAGTACATGGTATTTCAAGTTGTGGCTATCATGATATGTCTATTAAGTATTTATTCAACAACTAACCTGTTCATAAGGTCTAAATATCAATCCTCCATTAACTGTATACAACAATAATTGCACCTTTGCACTTTTACATGACATTGAGAGAATATAGTGAGGAAACTAGCTAGAATATCAATGTTACTTGGAGAAATAGTACATGAAGTGCTTAGTGTGTCGAACTGTGGCTCTCATGATATGTCTATTACATATTTATTCATAAACTAACATGTTCATAAGGTCAAAATAGAAATCCTCCATTAACTATATGCAACAAGAAGTGCACCCTTGCACTTTTACATGACATTGAGAGAAAAATAGTAGAATAAGAATAGAGAGGAATGAGAGAAAATGAACTCGTGCTCATATGGGGGCTGAAACTACATCAAAAAATATCCTTGAATCTCTGTTGAGAGGTCTGAATGGCCTCTCCATCAACCAAATTGGATGGGAATCTTGCACCCTCGAAATTGGTTCTAAGGAAGGGAGGATGAACATCCATCGTGCAAGGACAATCTTGAAGCTCTCCCAAATTGCAAAGATGCAAATGAAAAATGACCAAAAGCTGCTCTATTTTGACTTGGCCTCCTTTTAATAACTTTAGTTGACTCATTTACCACCTTAGAACTCAAATTATCTCCTAATTACTCATTAAATTCAAGTTATTGGGGGTTATGACCCTTCATTGGCCCCACATGACACTTGGCTCATCTTTTGTCTCCAACTCCTCCATGAATTCGAATTGGGGAATATGTTTTATGCTTTGGATATCTGTAACTCCTCTCATGAGCCCTCTTGGTCTATTTTTATCTCTTACATTGTCATAGGTGTCATAGAATCTATCATAAGTGTCATAATACTTGTCATAGTTGTCATAGAATCTGTCATTGCCTATTTTTATCCATATGACTCTTCCTCTTCCTTCATGAATTTTACATCTTCCCTTCCAACTCGAATTTGGGGATGGCTTCATGTTTAAAGGAGGAATATTCTCTCATGTGGACCCCACATTTCCACTTATGCACCTCCAAGTCCAACTAGGACCCAATGCCACTTCATATTGGAGAATTTAACATTTATTCCATAATTTATTAGCCTATTTTTCCACCATCAATTTAGAATATTGAATTTTCATGAGAAACTATAGACCTTGGGGTTAAATGTCAATATTTTAATTCTTCCACATAACCCTTAGGAATTGGGTAGGACAACTTAATTATTTATCTGAAAATCATTTAATTAGGGACATGACAGTCCTCCCCACCCAATATTGCTTGTCCTCAAGCAATTTCAAACATGGATGTTGAAGAACCTGCTTTCTTTCCAAAACTTTGCTTCCAAAACTCTGAGTAGTGGCATTCATGTACTGCAATTGTGTGTTTACAAAAGCAAGGAGATGTGGGTTTTATTTCTTATATTGATATCCCCTGTGGCATCGCCACTAAACACCAAAATATTAATTAAATCCATCAAAACAAAGTTTGCACAATTACTCTTTACCTCTTTCATATTTTGGAAACCCTTTCTGATACCACTGTATAATTCCTTGAAGTTGCCACTGAGTTGCCCAAATTTGAGTCTTTAAGATTCCATGAAAATTTTAGAGAGGAACCACCATGCTTGTTGTTGCACTACTCTGATTACAATCACCTTCTCAAGTGGTGACTCATTCTCCCATACTACTTGTTTCCCCAAAAAATTGAAACCCATGAGACTAAAAATTATCTGAGGGTCCCATTGCTTGTATTGCACTCCAACAATTATGAGTGCTCTCAAACCCATACCATCAGGGAAGAGAATTCCTGGATCCCATTGCCTTTTATGCATTCTTCCAGACATCATAAGTACAAAATATTGATCATCAAAGTACATAACAACATAATACAAATGTACATCAAGGAGGTGCCTCATCAAAGAATAATGAAAGTTCTTGTACCTCCAAGTAAGTAGACCACCATTTTCCAAGTGCATACACGCATCAAGTGACCAATCAAATATGTTCCAATGACATAGGTGAGGATCCCATGTCCTATAATGCTGCTCCAAAAGGATTTAAGATGCATCAAAATAATCATCCATGTGTTCTTTCATCCAAGGAGTGAATGAAGAATCTCCACTAAAATATGAACCAATTAGGGAGCAAAGAAAACAATGAGCCTTCAAGGGGCTCATAGAAGTACCATTTGTGCATCCATGGATATGTGTATCATCAAGAAATAACAAAGGATTTTGCTGCTAATAAAAATGTGCTCCAATCATATATCTCTTCACCCAAGTATTGGATGACGTTCCTCCAACATCAAATGAACTAAGCAAGGAGAAAGGAAAATCTTGAGTCTTCAAGTGACTCAAGTGAACATCATAGGTGCATCCATGTAGATATGTATCATCATAAGTTAACAAAGGATGCTTCTGCAAATGAAAATAATAAGGTGCTCTAGTCATGTCATCATCAAAAGGAGAGATAGGAGTTTCATACTCCTCATGTGGCACCATTAGAGAGAAACCTTTCACCCAATTTTCATCCCCAATTGATATGGCTGAAAAAGAAGTAGGGGGTGAAGAATTGTGAACCAACCTTAACTCTTTGCAACTCTTAACCATCAAACTTTTTAATGCATCTTAAACATAATTGGCTGGTCCAACTATTGTGAGATCATGTGCCTCCTCCAAGGCTCTACAACTCTCGCCATGAGGCAACTCATAATCCCTCTGAACAAAAACAAGTGTGTGACTTCCTTCTTGTTTGAGTGTAGCCTCTCCAAGCACCTGCATATCAACATGTACCTCATGTTCCACCATCACATGAGGTTCCTCCTTTGTAACGTAAATTATTTCATCCATTGAATGATTTTCTGATATGTAGGAGGGTGTAAAGGACCTTTGCAACTTCTCTTGAAGTTGCTCAATCTACACCAGAGATTTTTGGAGTGTATTTTGGGTGGACTCCAACTCATTTGAGAGCTTTTCATTATCTTCTGCATCCTTCAAGGTTATTCCATGATACAAACCAACAAGCTCAATTAAATAATCTCTATTAGAAAGCAAATTCAAAAAATTACCTTTGGTGTCCAACATTGCCTTCTGTATTTTCTCCATGTCTTCAAGGGAATATTTCTCCTCCACACACCAACAATATTTCGAAACCAATGAAACAAAATTTATTTTCATCCATATTCAAGGACCCTTCAAGAAAACGAGTCTCTTGCAAATGAACCTCCTCATCTTATTCCTTCTTGCTTGGACCAACTTCATGAAGCTCAAGTGGTGATGGGGAAGTTGATCTTGGTTCTTCTTCAACTGTTACAAGGCCTTCATATCCATAGTCAATGGAAATTTGGCTTGTAGCAACACTTTCAAAATTTATCTCTATGTCACCAACATAAAGGTGTGAGCACCCATTAGTAGGTACTCCTTCACTGTTCAAGCATCCATTAGTCGATGCTCTTTGATTCATGTCCAAAGTAAAGAGTGTCTCAGAATGATCTTTAGCATTTTCAATGAAATATTCTTCATGATCATGTGGTGTTTCTTCATATTTTTCAGAGTCACTTGGTAGTGACTTTCGATCCTCTTCATGTAATGCTTCCTCTACTTCACCTATTTCAAAACTAGGTGGCTCATGGGTATCCTCATTTCGCTCCTCCTTTTCACTCAGACATATATGATTTTATCTCCAAGGTCTTTTGCAAGAATGGCATAAAACTTTCTTCACTAACTCCACATATTCATTCTTGGGCCTATATACAAACACCCAATCGACAAAGTCTTCAAAAGGAATGGTCTTTTGTATATCTCCTTCAAAGCAATATATGCTTGATATTGTTGAGGCAAGGTTTTACATGTTGCTCTCAATATTTCTAATTCATTCATAGGATTAGCCTTTGGTGGTATGAAACATTCATGTTCATCAGACATAGGGTCATATGAATAACCTTCATTCCTTATGAAATTGTAAGAAGTGTTGCATGATGGCAACTCTTCCTCATACTATTCACATTCTTCTCCATATTTCTCACAATCATCTTCATACTGCTCATAAGCATTGTACTCATAGGAGTCATCATAATAGTAAGATATGGTTGCAATTTCTTCTTCAATGGATTATATTAATGCCCAAGTGCAAGGAACATGCTCTGATACCACTGTAATATCCCTAATTTGAAAGTTTACCCAATTTGGCCAATTTTCGAACCTTGGACTAGTGAAACCCCAAACTATCCCAAATGATCCCAAATGGTTTTGAATTATGTATGGATGGAATTAGGAGGATATAGGACATATTATTACATTTATCAGACACCCAAACACCTTCTATACCCATCCATGGTCTGCAATTTGCAAGGAGAGAAGTTTCGGGAGAAGACTAGTCAATTGGGTTAATGGAAATCCCCCCTAGGTCTGTCATTATTTTCCCTTCCAAAAACTGTGCGACATTAACTAATTCTTAATATGAAACTTGTATATGTTATGGGACATCAATGACAACATATGTGCAGCATTAGATCAGGCTTTAGGGTTGAGTAGGTCACAAACTATAGTAACACTTTAGGGGTCTGCAAAAATTATTTTGGACATAAAATTAACTTCATATTAATCTCATAACATGGAAAAAAAATCATAAATCTCTAATATAAAACAGGTACAACATCATCCCAAAATCACCATGAAAATGCTATGAGGAAAATGGCTCGAATCTTAGTTTTGATTGGAAATATCACATGAAGTACATGGTATTTCGAGTTGTGGGTATCATGATATGTCTATTACAGATTTATTCAGCAACTAACATGTTCATAAGGTCAAAATATCAATACTCCATTAACTATATGCAACAAGAAGTGTGCCCTTGCTCTTTTACACGACATT
Organism: Larix kaempferi; assembly: GCA_027924585.1. Lineage (NCBI taxonomy): Eukaryota > Viridiplantae > Streptophyta > Pinopsida > Pinales > Pinaceae > Larix > Larix kaempferi. Next base: position 14,295,022 of record BSBM01000863.1, on the reverse strand, counting down.
GAGAGAATATAGTGAGGAAACTAGCTCGAATATCAATGTTACTTGGAGAAATAGTACATGAATTTCTTAGTGTTTCGAGATGTATCTCTCATTATATGTATATTACAGATTTATTCAGCAACTAACATGTTCATAAGGTCAAAATAGAAATCCTCCATTAACTATATGCAACAAGAAGTGCACCCTTGCACTTTTACATGACATTGAGAGAAAAATAGTAGAATGATAATAGAGAGGAATGAGAGAAGATGAACTCGAAATCAGATGGGTTGAACCTGAATCAAAACATATCCTTGAAGCTCTGTTGAGAGGTATGAATGGCCTCTCCATCAACCAAACTGGATGGGAATCTTGCACCCTCGAAATTGGTTCTAAGGCAGGGAAGATGAACATCCATCGTGCAAGGAAAAGCTTGAAGCTCTCCCAAATTGTAAAGATGCAAATGAAAAATGACCAAAATCTGCTCTATTTCGACTTGGCCTCCTTTTAATAACTTTAGTTGACTCATTTACCACCTTAGAACTCAAATTATCTCCTAATTACTCATTAAATTCGAATTAGTGGGGGTTATGACCCTTCATTGGCCCCACATGACACTTGGCTCATCTTTTGTCTCCAACTCCTCCATGAATTCCAATTGGGGAATATTTTTTATGCTTTAGAGATGTGTGACTCCTCTCATGATCCCTCTTGGTCTATTTTTAGCTCTTACATTGTCATAGATGTCATAGAATCTGTCATAAGTGTCATAGGTTTCATAGAATCTATCATAACTATCATAATACTTGTCATATTTGTCATAGAATATGTCATTGCCTATTTTTAGCCCTATGACTCTTCCTCTTCCTTCATGAATGTTACCTCTTCCCTTCCAACTCGAATTTGGGGATGGCCCCATGTTTAAAGGAGGAATATTCTCTCATGTGGACCCCACATGTCCACTCATGCGCCCCCAAGTCCAACTAGGACCTAATGCCACTTCATTTTGGAGGATTTAACATTTATTCCATAATTTATTAGCCTATTTTTCCACCATCAATTTAGAATACTGAATTTTCATGAGAAACTATAGACCTTGGGGTTAAATGTCAATATTTTAATTCTTCCACATAACCCTTAGGAATTGGGTAGGACAACTTAATTATTTATTTGAAAATCATTTAATTGGGGACATGACAATGAAAGGCTCGATTGAGAGGTTTTAATTAGCTCGATCGAATGCTTTGTTAATCCCTCAATTGAGCTTTTAAAAGCTCGATTGAGGGCTTAACAAAAGCTCGATCAAGTTCTTTTTTTCCACCCTTTGTGCCCTTCACTTTCCAAAAAGTGTTACCCATCTTCATGGGAACACCCATTGCAAATATATTACCACAAAAAAGGACATTTAATGCCCTAAATAGGCCCTAGATGTTTTAAGACCTCAAATCACCAAAATAGGACCTACTTTTAAAATGAACCCTATAAGTCAAAAGCTCCAAATTTTCCACTCACAAAGTACTAAGATAAATAATAAATAATATGGTTGTTTGTTTTGAATCTTACCTTCCCATTTTTGGAGGCTTTTAGGCCCCAAAATCTTTTACTAAATGAAGGAAGGAAAATTTTCCTCTACCTTCTCTCTAGAGTACCATATGGAAATACTTGGAAGTTGTATTTTCAACTGAAACTACTTGAGTTCTTGTTGTTGATCAAATTGTTATGAAATTCTTATGCAAAATTGTATCCTATTCTAAGCTACTCTACCTAATATTTTTTGTGTTAAATCCTCTATGGTAGATATGGCTTTCCCATCATTTCCCTCATTTAACATGATAAGCTCATTCAATTTCAAATTTTACACATTCACTACTGAGTAAATGCACATATATGGAGCTAGTGGTAGAATAAGTTTATAGACATTATCACCTACCTACTCCAACACTTCAAAAAGATCATACCACAGAGCCTTGATCTTCTTACTAAGGCCTTGTAACCTTTCTTTGTTCAATTGCAACCAAATTTGGTCTCTTAGCTTGAATGTATTCTCAATTATGCATTGCTCATGCCAAGCCTTGCACTTTTCATGTGACTTATTCAATGTCTTATGTACTTGGAAATGGATATGTCTAATTTTTTAAATGAATCTTTCATCCTTCAATGTTGTTCCTATGGTGTATTTCCTTATAGTAAACCTTGATAGATAAAAGATAAAATATGAAAGATAAACCCTTAACGTTAAAATGAGCAAATACATTCACACAATGGATAATACAAGAATATAAAGAGAACCCTTAAGATAGGGTAACACTGTCAAATACTCCATATGGAAGGAATCACTCTCCAAGTCATGCTTGTAGCAAATAAAATACTAAACATCCAACATGTCTCTATATAATGATACCCATGCATTTATACTTTCTCACAAGTATTCCTTGGGGTCTATGCAAATTACCCCTCATTATTATATCCATTTTATTTAACTATCTAGTGCGCCTATTTATTAACCACCAACTACTGTGTGGGTTATTCCGTGATTATGGCCACATTAAATTCTTTATCTCCCACCAACTTTTTTTAAACTATTTATTAACCACCAACTACTGTGTGGGTTATTCCGTGATTATGGCCAAATTACATTCTTTATCTCCCCCCAACTACTAAGTGGGAAAATTCCATGATTATAACCACCTTGCATTCATTATCTCCATTGAGTAACTCCCTAGGTACCCCATATTGTCATTGTTAGCTACATTACATTTCATCCCCCTTCACATGCTTCATCCTCAAAACATGAGTGTACCACATAATATGATCCGCTAAAAAATCCATTCAATCGATATCAAGCACCAACATCCATTAGAGTGAAATGTGGACATGAGGTCCAAATTTGCCTTTCCACCTTAATCTTGGTTCTAGTTGCTCTTTTGATTTCATGTTGGCATTGTTATATTCTTATATCTCCATGTATTGTTTTTAGTCATACATGTACCTCTAGACTACGTGAATTTTTTGTTACATGTTGGTACATAGTAAGTTTGTTGATGCTCATGAACTTGCCTTGATGATTGTTGGTGGGTGTGGGTGGCTATATATAGAAACCTTATCTATTGGTTCTTCTTTCTTTGACTCTTGAACATGTGGTTCATTTGAGTCAAGTAGTTGCATAGATTATTCTTCCTCATCATACCCTTCGTGGGGATCTCCTTAAGGTGCTTATGTGGACTCTTCTTCAAATTCAATATTTGACTCTATGTCATTATTGGTACTATATCTAGTTTCCCTTTAGGGGATTCCTCATGTGCCATCTTTGGCCCTTGGTGATAACTAAGAGGAATTTTGTACAAGGTTTTTATGTTTCTTGTAACAAAGTTTCATATGTATTTTTCACATCAATATTGATTATATTCATTGAGTACATCCAAGTATTTTCCTCAAGGGGTTCACTCTATGAACCTATGACATAGTGTGTGTGATCATAGGATATTAAAGAAAAGTTTTAATTAGATATGAGTATGTATCCATTTTTTCCATTAAATTTTTAATACCCTTTTTATATTTACCCTTGGTATGGTGGCGTGCCACAAATCTTAAACTCTAGAAACCTTGCAAGGTGAAACATGAAATCTTAGTGAGAGAAAATATTTAAATATGGGGAAAAACCCTCTGGACATAGGTTGAATTCATGCATATCCGTCCCAATCAACTTCACACCATATTCACTCACAAATCATACCTATTCAAACACCACTATGAATCCCAATTCAATTGGGTCACACCACCTTCACACGTAGAACATATTTATTAAAGCACTAATCTAACTTCAATCCAACTTCAAACATAAAGTACCAATTCAAACCCCCCAACAGCCTATTCAAGCCTCTAGATACATAATTATAAACTCTCCTTAATATCTATATGTTTTTAATATGTTAAAAACACTACTTGACCCTTATATACCAAGCAATATATTGTTTCAAATTTGTATAGTATTAAATCCCCCAATATGAACTCACATGCCATAAGATTGCCTACCTAGTGAACTCCCCATGGGGTTTTCAAGAATAATATCCACCCATATATATATAGCATGAAAATATGAATGAAAATATATTTATCCATAGTATTCCTCAAATATTGAAAATAATTGAATATTCTCACCCTCGACGCATGTCATTTCAGTATGCTTTGTGGGCCTTGTAATATTTTAGCCCAGTTAACATTGATGAAATTATGCTTGCTACTATGGTTTACAAAAATAATAACATTTTCCTATTGAAAACATCCATGAACCTGTAATAGGAAGTGCTCACCCAAAAATATACCCTTAGTGATTCCATTATCCCTCTTCACGACATGAGACTACATGTCTAAAAATAATCGTTCATGTGCTTCATTGAAAGTTAATCTTCTCATATTTAAGCAAATTCTAGTACTATATGGTAGAATCTTCTATTAAATCATGGGCTACAAAACATCTCCAATGGTTTGGGAATAATGACATAAAATACACTTCGTATGCTTCAATACAAGGACCAACTAATTTTCCTGCAAAATTCATCTTGCTTGGAAAAAAAATCACAACGAAAACTAGGGTTTTGAAGAGATAACTTACTTTCCAATGGATCTCCTTTGTGTGGCTATGGTTTTGGTTACAAATTTGAGTTACCCATAACTCCCTCAGTGTTGCTCATAATATCTATTATGATAGAAATTACAAAAGCACATGACCACTTTGCATCTACAAGCATTGATTTGGTAGCAATTTGAGAACCCAACTAAAAGATATATTATCTACATTACTCACAATCATCACCAAAAAACCGTAAAATAACTTATTTTAAATCGTTGATATCTCCACTTCCTGGACTCTGGTTTGAACGTTGTTGTTGTTATTTTAATTGTCTATCTTTTTTAAAGAAACTTATAAATGTAATTAGTTTATTTAGATTCCACATAAAAATCTATAGGAATGAATATCTATGGTTAATGCTCACTAAGATTCATCTAGACAACATAGATTTTTTCAACCCCACTGTGATAGAGGGTAAGCTCTCCAAAATATCCAACTTAGAATTAATAGTGTTGAATAAATCTCTTGTTTTCAACTATAATGTCTTTATTGTTTTCGATTCGAGGGGGAACCTTGTGTTTATATTAGACAACTATCCTTCAGATCCATAGGATGAAGTCATTCTTATGGACGCAAGGTATATATAATGTTTCTCAATTACGTTTCCATCAATTTCCTTTCCTATATTAAAGAAGAAGAATGACCATGGTTTGAGAGGTATTACAATTTCAATGTTTTGCATCTCAAAATCGAGATATGAAACATTGGAATTTGCACCTTCGTAAGAAATGTGATAAGCCTAACATTTTATTGATTCCATTCAGACAAATCAAAGCTAGACGATTCTTTAGTCTCTGTGCTCAATAATGAAATCAGGGTTGAAATTTGGCGTTTGAACGTGAATTATTTTTTGTGTGACATTTTAATTTAAACATGGCTTTTCATTTGTTGTTTAAATATTAATAATCTTTCCACGTAAGTGGACATTTAAAAAGTTATTTAATTGTTGTTTGAGCTTATTTATTTGAAGACATGTATCTTTAATTTGTAATTTTACCCATTAAACATAATAATAATAATACAAATAATAATAATAATTAAATATAATTAATAAATAAAGGTTCTAATTATTTTTTAAATAAACTAAAATCAAAGATAATCTTGCACATAAAAATAATAATAATAATTAAATATAATTCATAAATAATTGTTCTAGTTGTTTTTCAAATAAACTAAAATAAAAGATAACCTTGCACAAAATGGACATTTAAAAAGTTATTTAATTGTTGTTTGAGCTTATTTCTTTGGAGCAACGCATATTCAATTTGTAATTTTACCTATTAAACATAATAATAATAATTAAGCATAATTCTTAAATAATTGTTTTAATTGTTTTTTAATTAAACTAAAAGAAAATAAAAACATCCTAAACGTAATAGATTAATCATATTTTTAATAATAGTTTACATTAATAAACAATCACTAATTTGTTTTATGTGCATTATAATCCTTTTTAAAAATTTGTAATTTTACCTATTAAACACAATAATAATAATTAAGCATAATTTCTAAATAATTATTTTAATTATTTTTTAAATAAACGAAAAGAAAAGAAAAACATCCTAGACACATCATATTTTTAATAATAGTTTACATTAATAAACAATCACTAATTTGTGTATGTGCATAATCCTTTTTAAAAGGTATTTTAGAAGAGAAACATAAAATTATGATGACTTTGCTAAAGCAATTCATTAAAAAAAATTAACATGTTTATATGTGTAACTATTATTTATCCTAACATTGGGTTGGTAGGTGCGGGAGGAGTCCTTCTCGACTCCGAGGGAAACAAGGTGAAAGACTTTGCTTGGGGAATTGGTAGGAGGATCAATAATGATGCGGAGTGGCTCGCGTTGATCAAAGGAATGGAAATCGCAAGGAATGAAGAAATCAAGGATCTTGTGGTAGTTGGAGACTCAATGCTGGTAATAAGGGAAGCTAGAAATTTGGCCAAAAATCGAAGAAAGCCTGTCTCTAAGCTCCATCATCTCTTCAATTACATGGCTAAAGACTTCAACTCCATCAACTTTCTTCATGTTTTGAGGAATAATAACTAGCAAGCAGATATCATGGCCAATATAGGTGTTGGTCTGGACTGTGGAATCTCGTTCAGTAATGGTCAAGATCTTGGCATCAAATGGGTTCCATAATCTTTGCCCCCTTCCAATTTTCAAGATGGAACTCAAGTATTCTCTAAGTTTTGGGAAGTGGCATTTCTCCTTGGCATGGGATAACATTCTTATTCTCTCTATGAACTATAGTCCCTTGTCAAATTCGATTCTCAGTTATTACAAGATTTCCTCGGGATCCTTCACCACTCCTCGAAATTTTCCCATGTCCTCTCGGCACCCTTGGAGCCCTCCACACGCCGGTAACACCTGTCTCACATGCTGGATTTTATGGAGGTCGAGGATCGAGGAACCTCCGGCTTATATCTCGCTCGGGGGTGATATCCCTATCATTCTGTAGGGCAAAATTTGCGTTAAGAACAGGGTTTATGTTATTTGGTTGATCATGGAGGAAGACAATCCCATTGTCGTTCAGATCCTCCCTGCGTTGCAATGTATTCGCTACAAGAAACATTTTCAGTCTTCGACCCATTCGGGGGGTGTTGGTTTGCAGAGACTTGACGTTGTGCAGAGTCATAATCTTGGCAGCTCTGCGCAGCCTGCTACCCGTGATCATTTCAGAAATGAAGAGCCGGGTATTGGTAGGAATTGGGCACATTTAGCATGCGATAGTAGTGGACACAATAGTCTAGGGTCTCCACCTGGGCTTGACAGTCCTCATTCGGAGGTTCATTCGCAATTGAAGGATTTGGAACCCCAAGTCCGCTTCCTCAAAGGAGAGAATTCTGACCTTAAAAGAGCCATTTCTCACCTTTTCACCATTGTCCATATTACGAACTCTGAAGTTCGCAGCAGCAGTAGCAAGTTGAAGGAGTATTATGACATTCTTGCTGGAAAATTTGAGAATGGTTGTCCCTGTTCTGTGGATTTGAGTACTCAAATTAGGGCTATGCACTGCATCCTTAGAATTGTGGAAGCTAAGATAGATGGCATGAGGTCTGACATCAGCAATAGCACCATTGCCTTTCAAGGACTTGCTGAAGACAAAGTCGGAGCTGTTGTTGGGAACAAGGAGAAGAATTCTTATCAGTAACTCGTTAAATCTGGACCTCTCAGTTCGTTTGAACTCTTTTCTCTTCTATGTCTTTTCAGAACATTTGTGATAAGTCTCTTTTTGTTAGGCTTATAGAAGCTGATGATCAGCTAGTTTACAGTTTCTCTCTTTGTTATGCATTACTCCTATATTTTGCTTCTAGGCAAGTTTGTAAGAGTCTACAGCTATCGCAGAATAGGTTTTGTGTATGATCTTCATAGACTGGAAAGTGAAGAGCTAGAATTCATGGCAGCTCTTCGATTTTGGGATCAGTCTTCCCATCTTTTTTGTAATCTCATTCCTCTTTTTATATAAAAACTCGTTATCCGTTATTGTTAAAAACAATATTATTTATCCTAACTAAAATAAAAAAATATTTAGTCATTTATATTATATTCGTGTATAAATTTGTTAAAGATTTTAATCAAATTTATTTTTTTCTCCAACCTAACATGATGGAACTTTTTTTACAAAAGAGACTAAGTCCTTAAATTGGTTTGCAAAATTCATTTACCAACCCTCTCCAAATCATAATATTTCAAACTCCCGAAACCTAATTTACTCATTTCTACTAAGATTATATATATTTTTATAAGTAAATAAAAATGAAAAAATAACTTTTACTATGTCATTTCCTTTATTTTAATAATAAAAACTAACTATTTCTTAAATGCATTATTATATTGTAACAGCGTTTCTCTTTATTTCAAGTTCAAGTTAGAATCCATTATGCCCATTGCTTAACATAAAAATTCAGAACAAAATAAAATAATTTTAAATTTAATAGTAAAGTAGAAATATTAAATAGAAAAAAAAGAAATAGAAATTTTACATATAGAAAAAAATAAAAAGAAATATATATATATATATATATATATGAAAAAAAAATTATATTTGTTATTTTAGGAGAAATCAAAGTATACATAAGAGAGTTTGTCGGCTATGTTCAAGGACTATTTAAACAGCCTAGTCTTCCCTTACATGTAATACCAACATAAATTAAAACAAAACCAGTCTCGAGAATGACCAATGAAAAGCCAAGACTGAGCCGAGGGGGTTGGAATAACATATAGTATGCATCAGTTTAGATCACTATACAAATATTAGTAGAGAGCGGAGGAATAATCTTGAATGCAAGAGTTCCCCTAGGAATCTTAGGTTTGACTTACACCTTCTGATAAGGACATACTTTCTTTGGATGATTTATCTACTTTGGAGTTGAACTGGTGATAGGTATGATGCACTACCAAGGAATGAAATTGATAACTTGTGTCACAAATATGATGAAGAAGAGGCTGGAGAGCAGGAGAGCAGGAGATTCAACTTGACATTTCCCATTAAATCAATCGACAATGAATTTTGAGTCTCTCCAAACCTGAAGATCCATAGCTTCTTTTTCAATTGCATAATTGAGGAGATTTCATCAGGCGAATAGCTTAGCTCTTGAATTGTTTGCACCATCAGCATTACCTTTTATGTTGAAAAAGTGGGCTTAAGTGAGAGATAAAATCATCCATGTCCCAGATTGCCTTGAGAGGCTCCATCAAAGAACCTCCACAGAGCATTTTCATTGATAGAAGGAGGAAACAGGATCCGGGATAAGATAGTGAGGGATGTTTCCCTTCCTTGAAAACAACCTCGATCTTGGTAGCAATGACAAGAGAAGGTTGCTTCATTCCTTCAAACAAAGAGAGGTTTTGTGCTATCCAAAGCCCCCATAAAACATAACAAGGTAGAGATGGAAAATTATTCAGCACCACGAGTGCATACTATTCATCAAAACACTAAATAAGTAAAATCTGATTCTAGGAACCTGGATAGCTAGTCTTGCAAAGGACCCGATGCTAAATTGAAACAACATAGGGGAAATCTACAAATAAATGAATAACCAGTTCTTCATGAAAATTACATAAAGTACATCGATTAGGACCCTACCAAGAATGCTTCTTAGAGTTATCCTAGGTTAATATTTTATTGGATAACAAAGACCAGCTAAACAACCTTATTTTTAAATGGAAGTCTAGATTCCATAAAGGCTCCCACCACTACTTGGGATTCTCAGTTTTGAAGGAATGGACTAGCACCTCATAGGCCAACTTGGCATTTAAAATACTAGATTATTTGTTCCAAGTCCAGACTAGGTTGTCTTCAACGTCTCAGAAAGAGATGGCATCATGGGACAATTGGTATATACTGAGTCCATTCCTCAGCAATGTCACCTTGTAAATTTAGATTTGTTGTTGTTAGCCAATTTTGAAGCCAACCAACTGTTCTATCAGGTCCAACATCCACTAGAAAGAAGAGATCTCTCACATGGAGAGCGAATCTCAAATCCGGAGAGAGGTTGAAAGTATCGGAGGCTGCCACCCATGGGTCCTCACCTAAACGAAATATGTCTCCTCTACCAACCTGCCACTCCAGCCGACGACATAATATGGAGCGACTTAAAGTATCGCTTTCCATACATTTGAAACACATGACAAAGTTTTAATATCTTGACAAATCCACGTCTCATAAGACATTCCATACCTCTTTTTCGTTATTTTGCTCCACGACCCTTTTCTATATAGTAATCGTTATTTTGCTCGGCAATCGCTACACAGATTTCGCTGCTAGTGCTTAACCAAACAACAAGATATTGTTTATGCCCCATCCTCCGTACTCCTTATTTCTTATGTGTGTGGGGGGTTTGGATTACATATATGAATGACATGTAAAAGTAAAATGATAGGTAGAATTAAAATATACACTTTTTTAAAGGACATTTATTTTAATGAAGTGGTAGCATTTTGATGTGTGAAATTATATATGAGGTCTAGTTCCTCTCTATTTCCATTCTTAATTGAAATTATTTAATGTTAAATTATTTTTTTTTAAAATAAGATTATGAACCTTCTATTAATCAGTAAAGTAGAGATGAACAATAGTTTTTACAAAATGGATCCTCCTCTTTCCTCCTGGAGAGATTAGACTAAAGAACATTGTTTGAGAAATATTGATGTATGTGAAGACTTTTGAACATATGACTAAAAACTAGACTACCTTCCTATCTTTGGAGTATATATTGCGTATGCCTAGAATTCTTGAACTTTGCAAACTGCCATTAGTTATTACAACAAAGTCAGTGATGGAGTAATAGAAAAAAAAAACCTGAAATTTAATCTGAAAGGTGCTCTACTACATTGGTGGATGAATTGGGTCATTGTTTATGACAATGGGGACGTTGTAGGAGCTTCCTTCCATGGTGCAAGTTGGGCCCAGTCTCTCATCCAAGCATTTCCCAATTATGTAGATATTTCCCGCTAGATCTTGTTCAACCTTCATTGCTTGCTTAGTTTTGTCAATTTTTGCTTCAGTTGGATGATCTCTAAGGTGTGTTCCAATAGAACCTTATGCATAAGATTTTGTGTAACCCAATGCAGTACAACAGACCACTCATATAACATTAATCTATCCTTTGTGTCTCGTGGATTGTGAATCCTCTCCACCATCACATCTTGAGGGGCCACATTATTGAAGAATGGGTGGCTTCACACTAGGCTCATGTGCTCCTCGCAATTCTCCCCTTCTTTCCAACTATCATCGCTAGAGGAAACTGTAGGTGTTGGAGGCTAGGGGATGAATTCGACCCCCAGACATCTGCCTAGTCGGTTGAGGTCCGGATTCAAGACTTTGGAGTCTATTTCCAAATCATTGAGTGCTTTTAATTCCCCTACTAAGAAGTTTGTTTCTCTCTTTGATCTTCCAGAATGCAACCCAAGCGCATATTCTCAATACAAAAGGTGACGAGCAATCGCTCTTAGAGAGCTTTCCTGGATTTGTAGTCCATTGGGTCGTCTGTCCAATTGGCCAATGCTTGAAATTCGTCCACCTCATGGATGTGGAAGTATTCCATCTAGGTTTTATGTTCTAGGCTTTCACTCATGAGCTTATGGAACATAGAGATCAAGTCCTTGTGAAAATGTGCCATTGCTACTACTCTGAGCTGGCTAGTAGTGGGTTTCTTATCACTAATAGGAGCATGTATCACCTTCCATCCTCTCGTCATGTTCTCTATTTAGCCTATGCTTTGTGGCAGATCTTCCCTATATTTTCTTTTGGACACCCTCTAAAGAATGAAAACTACATATGTTTCACCTCTAGAGTTAATGGTTTTGATTATCCCCAATATCAGATTGTCCTTCATCATACCAGTGCACTCAGGGATCGTCATGGTGGAGTGCTAGTAATCCCCTCATTTCTCAGAGTTCGAAACGGCCTGGTACCTTCGCAATGGCTTGAGCGTGCTAAGACTCCTATACATTAAGATGGGAGGTCATATCCATGTGTTCTCCATGGTTTATATTCTCTACGCATCCCATTTGCCCCAAATGGCTTGATTTCGTGGCTTCAATGGGATCCTATCTTGGGGATGCCAGTGTTGAAGAAGGCCATGTGGGCCCATTATTACCTCAATTTATCCTACTTGGGAAATGAAGGGCACTCTCTATATCTATCATGACAATTCTTCGGAATTCTTCTACGAAGGCTTCCTTAGCTTGGTTGGAAATAGTGTCATCCACTGACCTGTATCCCAATGTAACTCCCACGTTGGCCATATAACATGCAACCTTGTTGGAAATATGCCTAACATGGAGAGGAATGAGAGCCGGGACTTTGATGATGGTATTTTCCAAGACTCTCAAGTCATCCTCCATCCACCAGTTATGGATCACTTTTGAGACACGCGTGCTATTTTGGATCTTGATTATCATTTTGATCGGGATCTACAAGTCCCCTTCTATTATAATTTTGGTAAATCCCTAAGTTATTACTATCTTCAAACCTCTAAGAAGCGCCTCCAATTCCATTGCATTGTTGCTATTAATGCCCATGTAGCCTGCTTAAACTTTCTCCTAAGTTGTCTCTGAAGACTCCTCCATAGCCAGCTTGCCCTAGGTTTTCCTTTGAAGCTCCGTCGAAATTGATTTTGATGAATCCTTCGAGAGGAGGACTCCAAGAAGAAGGGATGGTTATTCTTGGTTTGGTTTAGGTCGAGTACTTGATTGGATGCTCGATGTTGAGATCCCAGGCTTTGAAGATACTAGCTTCTCTATTGTTGAGATCCTTGTCATGATCAGTCCAAATATATAGTCTTAGAGTTTCTTGAATGTTGGATTTAATTATTTTCCAATCGTAGCTTGGGGAGTGCACTTCCTCCTTGAATATTCTCTGGTTATCTCTTTCCATATTTTCCACAGTAAGAAGGACGAGAAGAGATGCCAAAGACGATTAAGCAAAGGACTGTTAAAGGGAAGTTGTTTCTAGTTGATGAGAGTGTTGATTAGGTTGGATCTATCTCTTTCTGATGGATGAAAGAGTGTTGTTCCTTTGTCCCAAATATCCAAGGTGAAGATACAGTTGTTAAAGATATGTTTCCTATCCTCCTCATAAATTTCGCATCAATGAGAACGAGAGGGACCCAGGAAACCTCTTTTGAGCAAGTTATCCCAAGTGAATGTTCTGTTGCGAGCTAGAAGCAACAAGAATGTGGAAAATTTTGGCTAGAGGTTCGTGGTCCAAATGGGGCCTGGATAGGGTGTTTTGGTAGATTGTTATGTCATGCTGCAATGGAGTACCTTTATTTGTTGGTGAAGCTTCCCATAGGCTTATATCCCCAGCAAAGCCGATCTTGATCGTGTTTGATTTTGATCCTTCTATTATGTAGCTCTATGCATTAGCCTACTAGGTTCCTACAGATTCATCGGAGGAGACCTATTTCCAAAGAGACCGATATTTCGTTAATGAAATTATACTTTTGATGTCATGACTAAAAGATCATTACATGTAGCCTCTAGGATTTTAGCCATATTCATAAATTTCTTAATGAAATTTAGTCTTTGATCACATAATAATGTGAAGCCTCAAGTGGTATTGGTCACTAGCAAAAACTTTGTTGTAAGGCATATGAAGAAGAACTTGCAAAAATATGCTTAGGTGAATGTTTCTAAAATTTTCTCTACTATGAATCATAATTAGATAAAGAGGATCATTAATATTACATGGAAATTTTATAAAATCAAAAATAATGTTATATTTCATTTTAATGTTTTGTGAGAGGTAGCTTATTATATTTCTCTTACACAAATTATTCAATTTGATTGCATGTTAGGCTATAAAATGGGAAAATCCATGCTAAGAAGATGTTAATGTCATTGTCGATGCACTCTAACCATTGATTGAAGTTTTTGAGAGAATTGAGTTAGAGATTTTCAAGCCTCCTATTTCGAGTAATTCTTCAAACATCTAGCTACTTTGTAGCTATATTTTTTTATTGAGGAGGTTGGTTAATTCCCACATAATTTGCTAAAATTGATTGTACATTGAGTGTAGTAAGGCTAAATGAGTTTCACACCTTGATTAAGTGCTCAATTGTATATTGAAATCATTTATGAAATCATCTATACATGTAATCCCTAAGGAGGTTTGAACTTAGTAGCATACAAATAATTGCGATGACTCAATTCAACAAATTAGCTTACGTTTTGTTTACGAGGTGTTCTAGTGAAAAAGTACATGGGAAATTTGAATTGAATACCAAATCATCTAGGAAATTTTATTAGGTTAAATTTCAACTAATTTGCCGAGACTTTACAAGGTTTTATAGTTCAATGAAAGATTCACCAAGATTTTATAAGAGTTTATAATTATGTGAAAGATGCGCCAAGACTTTTACAAGGTCTTATATTTCTATGAAATATTCGCCATGATTTTACAAGGTTTTATAATTTGTGAACGATTGGCCCAAATTTTACAAGATTTTATAACTTCATGAAAGATTCGCCAATATATATATATATATATATATATATATATATATTATATTATTATATTATTGATAAAATAGTCTTCACACTTTCCCATATATCATGGGGATTCACCCATTTATTATACATATAAATTTGGGGGGGTTCTTAAAAATTTTCCCTTCCTTAGAATCCCTCCAACCATTGCCAATGATGTATCTTTGTCCAATTCTAGTAATGTAATAGTATTAATCATTTGTGAAACATCAATTGGATTTTTTGGTAACTCATCAAGTACATTGTAATCAATTCAAACACCATGATAAAATGGATCATGTTCAATTTTATACAACAATGCATTTATACATTGTATGTTTTGATAATCAAATCATAACATGTTCACTATCGTCCTTTTTTTGTGAACGATGATCATTATATCATGCTCTTTTATATGTGTTGATAATATATTGACAACATTTTTTATTTTTTGAGGAAAGCTAATGGTGTGTCCTCTATATTTGAATGGACTATCTATTGAATACATAGCTTCCAAAATTGGATTGACATGTGCTTTCAACATGTCTTCAACTTGTGTTAGATCTGCAAGGAATCGAGGTTCTAGTCCTTGGTCCATATGATTTTTAGCTAAAAATATGCCTAAACTGTTCTTCTTACATCTCAAGACTCATACACATTGGCCCATTATCAATATTGACCACATGAATGCCAGCATAAGACTCTTCAAACACATAACACATTTGAGGATGAGCCAACTTATCAGTCCTTGTATGAAATTTTTGATGTGCAATAACTTGTTCTTCATAGCTTACTATTCCAATTTGAAGTTCTTTTTTAGTTCGTTGTGGCCTGAGGTTCTTTCTCAGTTGTAGTAGTTTGAAGTTCTTCAGTTGACACCACATTTCTACAAGTATAGATAGTACTTGTAGTGTTTACTAATATATCTTCCATACTTCTTTTTGTTTATTTATTTCGTTGTGCCCTTTTTTTCAGCATTGTCTTCCATGGTATTTTTTTAAGGGCGGAATTATTCCAATTCACTATTTTTAGGTCATTTAAAATATATATATATAATAGCCAATTAGCTTAAATTTTGCCTATTTTTACATAATATATGATTAAATTGCTAAATTTGACCAAAAAATTACAATTTTTAATAGTATATTATATGTTTTTTAATGAATATTTTCCTACATATCTATATGTATAATTTTTCAACCCAAATAGTATCCTAGAATACTACATATAGGTTATAATATTTGAATCCTTAAAAGTACCCTATTATATATTGTCTTTTTTGGTCTTCCTTTTGTTCTAGACTAGTTTTATGCTAGTAGTGATTCTTTGCAATCTATGTCATTCACGATATTTTCTTCTTTATTCTTCTATTTGTTCAAGTGATTCATTATCTCCATGTTTTCTAACATGTTGTTGCACTAACCTTCTTAGTCCTTCAACATCATCCTAATCAATATTGTCATTAGGAAGAGACGAGATTATATTTAATACCTAAGCCATAGAAAAAAACATTGAAATTTGGGAAGAAATTTAGGATTATTCCTGAAATCAAAGCAATGCATGAATGATATTATACAAAAATATACATAAATCAATACATTTTAAAAAGTTTAATAAAAGATAACAATGAAAGCAATGCATCTTAAGAAGTAGTTTACTAAAACATAACACTAAAATCAATGCATCTAAACAATACT
The DNA here is from genome assembly GCA_027924585.1 of Larix kaempferi. NCBI lineage: Eukaryota > Viridiplantae > Streptophyta > Pinopsida > Pinales > Pinaceae > Larix > Larix kaempferi. The sequence continues at coordinate 14,278,733 of BSBM01000863.1, read as the reverse complement.
ATTATAACATGATATATTTTCCAATGCACATATTACAAATAATGACAAAACATAGATCCACAATATTGGATCCCTCCGAACAATAAATCCTCCATCTTAAACTATAGATCATAGATCAGTAACACTTAAATATAATATATTTTTTCAATATACAATTTTCAAATTAGAGGGATCATAGATCATAACACAAATCTCCATCTAAAAACATAAATCATAAATTTCCAACACTTGAATATAATAAAAATAACACTAAAATCACCATTTAAATTAAGGGAAAAAACTAAATTGTAATGTAAGAAAATCATCATCCATATATGAAAATTGTAACTTCTGCATTTCTTCCATCTTATAAGAATGCAATATGAATTTTTAAACAACATTTGGGGTTGAAGGTTAGGTAAGAAATTTCTCCATGACGTGAAGATTTAGAGCATTCAATATGTCTATTTTTATGTGACAGGTGTTCAATATGTCATATACTTTGTGTGTTTGTGAGCATTTTGGTAAAGATTTCAAGTGTAAACGCACCTCATGCCTCAAGAGGACATTGATGAATTACCTTAAGCATGTAGGCTACAACGTAGAAATCTACAATTCCCAATTCAAATATATAGTTGGGGTTGTCCCTCGTGCATATAAGAATGAAGAAAATTGTTTTCCAACCTCATATATATGTTTTTCAATACTCCTATCGAAATTGAGAGTTGAAAATCAAATTTTCCTATAGTTAACAATGAGTACATGGACCTGATATTGAAGAGATTTACTTTGTCAGAACTTGGAGTGTTCAAAGCCATTGAATGGTCGAGTAGGTAAAATTAACCTAAATATAAGATCGGTATAAAGAACTTGTTTATGATACATAGCAGTAGAATAATGTATAATTAATCTTTGTAAACTAGTATAACCATTAAATTTGTGATCAGTGAATATTGATAGGTCACAAGTTAAGTGCTACGAATTGTGCGTTATTCATGTTTAAGCTACCAATTATCATATGTAAACTGATATGTGTATGTGTGTGTTATTTATTTCGAATTTGGAACGACTACCATAAAATAAATCTTGATAGTACACTTGGTTCATCTTCCTATAATTTAGAAAAAATAAAACCCTTCCTCATCTACCTCAAATCATAAAATATAAACATCTATCTCACTATATACACTTCCGAATTAAAAACAATAAAATGAATAAACCTTATTGAATTTACAACCCCAATCATACTAAACAAATCCAACTTGCAACTATGGTCGGCGATGCCACCTAGGCAAAATTTACATGTCAAAAAACAACAGACAAACTCTTATCCAATGGTCGTTAGCTGTTATTCAATTTTATCATTCAAAGTCTGATGGCAATTACCATTCATTCGTTTAAAGCTCGATGTTTAATGTTCGTGCACTTAGTGGGTTCCGCTAGTTCTAGTAGTTTTAAACAATGAATAAGTTTAGAGAAGTGGAGCGGGGTACATATGATATGGTTGTTTTTTTTAATTATCTAAAGTCAATATTTGGGACATTGTCAATGGAATCGTGCTTTTTGGGGTTGTCTTTATGATTTAATAATAATAAATGATACTTTTGATACATCCGACTAGAGACGATTTAAGTGTCACTTTCCCTTGATGGATTCTTTCTCTAGTTTAAAGGAGGGATTCCAAGGAAGTCTTACTTTTGGATGTTCTTTATGTTGTATTGTAGATGGGGATTCCAAGGTGGGCCTCTAAGTCGGTTATGATTAGAGTGAGTGACACGCTTTTTATGCAATTTCTACACCCTACATAGTAAAAGAGGTGTCTTAATCCATTGAGATGGTAGTTTTTTTTCAAGCCGAAAAAAGGTAACTTGTTATTCTTGTGGAATCAAAGTTACATCAAATATATAGCCACATAGAAGTGTCCTCAGGATCATCTATCCAAAACAATGAAGATACTACAAATAGCCCAACCAATATCCATGAAATCTGACTAGAAAAAATTAATACATGCATACATCCAACCATCATGGACCAAAGAGACAAAGATCCCCCCAGAAAGAAAACATTAGACTGTTTACAAAAGAGAGCTGTGACCGACCATACTCAAAAACATCAAGCAAAAGGAGCCTATCTAAAACAAAAGGTGAGTTCCAGCATCAATAGGAACATCATCCAAAAATTCTTCAAAATGAAGAAAACCGTCCATATTCCCTACCGCTTCCTTTGATAAATGGTCAGCATCCATGTTACGCTCCCGGTAGATATGGGTAAAAGAGAGTTGTGTAAAATACTCCCTTAACTCCAAAATTCTAGTCATCCAATGACTAAGATGAAGGACCTTTAATGAAGACTTCCCAGTGATCCAGTTGATAATAACCATTGAATCCCCTGCCACCTGTAACATTTGAATACCTCTATGCCTGGCAATCCACAAAATACCCCATAGTGCCACCAGCTCCGCCTTTGTATTGGTGCCATTTCCTGCACTCATCCTAAGCTTAATGGTATGCCCCTTCTTAATGTGTAACACCATATCTGCTCCACATAGGCCCCCTCTCTGAGCCCCATCAAAATAGCCCACAGAGTAAGAAGTGTCAAAATGAGCAGGAATAATGGATCTGTGTTTTTTCTTTAACTTTTTAATGTTAAAATCCATGTACTAAGCAATCGCTTTGCAGGAGGCCTGGAAGAAATTTGGCCTTTTATTATCGAAATAAGGCGATTCCTTTGTTTCCAAACTTCCCAACATATAAAAAAAAAGGAAGCTCAAGAAATCTAGGCTTCATGAGACGCCAAAATCTTACGTTGTCCTGAAAGTTATCCCTATTCCAACATTCCTTGAAATGTAATATCTCTTGACATATTTTCCAGACATTTGTTATAAAAGAGCATGACATGAAAATATGAGAAACAAACTCAGAAAAATGTGAGCAGACAGAGCAAATACCTGGGCCAATAAAACCCTTTCTCACTGAATTATCCCATGTAAGAACTCTGTTTTCCGGACATAACCATAAAAAACAATAGATTTTCGTTGGAATTTTCCATTTCCAGATATGTGTAGCCCACCAAGCAAGCTCCATAACCACGTGTTCCTCCACCAGAACGTCATATGCATATTTTGCAGAGATGCTCCCATTTGAATCCTCCCAGTCCCATACTAAACAATCAGGTTCATTTGACAAGAGAATACCAGTTGCATTTAAATTTTGAACATAACTCTACCATTCAGTATCCTCGCTGCCAGTAAGTCCCAACTCAGAAGCTTGCATCCAACCAGAAGAGAAGGTGCTCGATGATCCCTTTAGATAAACATGTGCGAGGACTTCTATATTTCTGGCATGAAGAGATTTGAGCAAATGAGTCGAAAGACAGAATTTCCCATGTAAACTAATGGTTGGTTCGATACCAATATAAGCCCAGATGCCACGACCAACATTCCAACTCAAGCGCTTCTTCAGAATAGGTAACTTCTTACAAAGACCTCTCCAGATCGCTGATGCATTTGAGGAGATGGGTGGAGTATCCCTGATCCAAATATATGGAAATGACTAATTTAAATATTTCTTATGGATAACTACACTCCACAAGCTATCACCAAAGAGCACCCGCCATAATGTCTTTGCACCCAAGGCCTCCACGAACCAGAAAATATTTTTCAACCCCCAACCACCATAGCTCTTTGGAAGAGCGATATAATGCCAAGCAGATAGATGAAATTTTGCTTGAGTTAAGTTACCCGCCCACAGGAATTGGAACATTCACTTACTTATGTTATCCAAAACCTTCCTGGGCACCATAGCCAAGGACATCCAATAGACTGGAATACTCTGCAAAACCGAATTAATTAAAACATACCTTCCTCCAATGGATAAAAAACAATGAGCCCAGGTATTTATTCTTTTCTCAATATGATGGATAAGCCATAACCAATCATCAGTAGTATAATTGTTTGGCTTAAGCACAAAGCCCAGATAATTGATTCCATATTATAGGTTTTTCCAATGAAAAGGAAAAAACGCTTGATCTGTTGTTGGAAGATTAAGTTAGGCTCCAAGTCCGCACTGATAAACAAAGTGGATTTCTAAGAACTGACTCTCATACCCAAATCCCGACAAAGAAGACCCAAAATATCAGCTAAGTGACTCCAATATTGTAAGGAACCCCGACCGAAGATGAGGACATCATCCACGAAGAGTAAGTGGGAAATATGCAAGGTCGGTGATACCCTAATACCCTGAAAAAGTTTCTCCTCTTTTGCAATATTTAAAAGAAGGCTTACGCCCTCGATCACCATCAGAAAAAGTAATGGTGATAGAGGACACCCTTTCCATAAGCCTCTATCACCCTTAAAGAAATTCGATGGGTGTCCATTAACCAAAACAACATAGTTGGCACTCGTTACACAACCCATAATCCAGTTTGTAGCTTCAATGGGTAAACCAAATTGCAATAAAATAAAATGAAGGAAAGTACAGTCTACCCGGTCATAAGCCTTCATAAGATCCATTTTTAAAACCACGGCTTTCATTTTTTTTTGTTTAATCGAGTGGATACATTCTTGAGTGACTCCGATCGCATCAAGAATCTGTCTATTAGAGAGAAAACCAAATTGCTCCTTTGAAATCCCAACATCTAAAAAGCTTTAATTCGATTTGAAATAACCTTTGTAATAATCTTGTAGACCAGATTACAGAGAGAGATAGGTCTATAATCGTTGAAGCAGGAAGGCTTATCCTTTTTCGGAATTAGAGTGATGAGAGTAGAATTAAGCTTATCGGGAACGAAACCTTTCTTTCATGTTTCTTCCATTGCATAGTGAAGCTCTTCCCCTAATAAATAAAAAAAGTGAATAAAGAACTCAATGGTCCATCCGTCGGATCCCGAGCTCTTAGCCTTGTCAAAATGATCAAGAACTGCTCTGATTTCCTCCACTGAGACAGCTACACTTATAGCTATTCCTTCTTCCTGAGAAAAGATACGGGGATACTTTCCAATCACTTTTAACTGATCAAGGAGGTTCCCACTCTCTTCCCGTCTGTAGAACTCACTGAAAAATTCCACTGCACCTGCTTCTAAGGATGAGTGATCCTTCAAAGGTTTACCACTAAGTTCATTTATTTCCCAAATAGAATTTAAATTTCTTCTCATATTGGCAAAATTCTAAAAAAAATTAGTATTTTTATCCCCACTCTGGATCCAAATCACCTGACTCTTTAAACACCAAGCTTCTTCTTCTTGAAGCAGAAGCTATTGTCGTTTAGTTTCTAAGTAGACCCTGCGAACCTTGCAATCAAACAAGAAAATGTCCTCAACCCTTTCACCCGTGAGATTTAGTTGTTGCTCAATAGAGCACAGATCAACTTGCATCTGTTCCTTCTATTTTTCCCAAATGATAGTTTCAAATTTCAACCTTCTTATTTTGTAGAGCAACGACTGTGTAGCAGAACAAAACTATTTGTTGGAGTATTCTTTCCATTTAGTATGAACCAGAGAACATAAAATATCATCCATGAGCTAATTATAATTAAACTTGAAAGGATAGCTTACCTTTGGGAAATTCACATCTAGTTCCAAGAAAACCGGTTTGTGATATGAAATTCCGACGGAGATAGACTAGCTCCTATACTTCCCAAAGCAATGACTCAAATCTTCTTCAATAAAAAAGTGGTCAGCCTTTTCGCACAACCACTCTTGCTTGTTATGTCGTTTCTCCAGGTCGAGACCAACACTACAGGGGATACATCAATGAGTTTAGCAGCCTCGAAGGAATCTCTAAAATAACCAGCTAATGGGTCTTCCTTTCTGCCGGATCCCCAAATTTCCAAAGGAGAGAGAGTAAGATTCAGGTCACCCGCTAGAATCAGAGAGGGGTCATTAAGAAAACCCCTTGAAAACAAACCATCCCAGAAGTCCAATTTATGGTGGTATGGTCCGTACACATTTAGGAGACGAACAGTTCTATCCAAATGTTTGAACTTGCCTTCCAACAAAATTCCTTCATCCACCAAGAAAGATGATAATTGAGTAGTGTGAGGGTTCCATGCCGATAGGAGACCCCCCGATAAGCCAACAGAATCACAGGAGTAGCAGTTCCAAGTAGGGAAAAGTTTGAGAAACACTTCACAAGCTTGTTGGGATGAGACCATAGTTTCTTGAAAGAAAATAATGTCAGGTTTAGTAGAATGAATCAACCTCTTGAGGGCAGTTCGTTTGGGAACACTGCCAAACCCTCTTGTATTGAGAGATAAAAGGATCATTGGGGATCGAAATCAAGAGGGCTCTTTTCTCTAAGGGCCTCAAGATAGGAAACATTGAGAGACACGCTAGAAAGAACCCGGCCAACAGAAGTAGTCTCAGCTAATCTAGGGTTTACAAAGGGAGGAAGACTTTCGTCAACAATCATGTTCGAATCCTTGGAAACTCCCTTTTTCCCACGTTTTTTCCTAGTGGTAACATTCTGTAAGAGAATCGAGGAGATGGGAATTATATCCTCACTAGATGGTTTACCCAAGAAAGCCGGAAGATGGACCCTATCCACAACCCCTCTGACCAGTGCCTAAGTATCAGAGGAAACCCGATCACAAAGGGGATTTGATACAGAAACCTCATGACCCCGAGATGCAGGGGAGTCCAGAAGCCCCAAATCAGGTAGGGAGGGTGCATGAGTCTCAAAAATTTCATCAGACCAATTGGTAGGCTTCATAATGGCCCCATGGTCCTCGACATTCACCGGGATTTTGCCACCGATAGTGGATATGGGATCAGAACCACCATCAAAGCCTTCTAACAGAAAATGTACCAATTCCTCTCTAGAAATGAAGTTTTGTAACACGGGCAGGATTCCCTTAAACTTACCCAAAATGTCGATCATCGAAGAGTAATCCAGGGGAACAAAATTCTCCAAAAGTGTATATGAATCCTTCGAATGTGCAGACTCATCGGAGAAAGTGGGTGCATCCTTTTGCAGGTCTTTCGAGCTCCCCGGGAAAGAGTCCCTAACATGACCAGTCTGGTGACATTTAAAACAACAGAAAGGCACACGCCAGTAATCCAAGCATTGTGTAAAAACCTCGTCATTCCATAAAACTTCAATTTCGTTTGGTAGCCCCTGAGAGGTCACCATATCCACCAGAACCCACGGAGCCCTTCTGTCAATTGCAAGAAGTGTAGATTCTTCATCCAAAAAGAACTTACCAATGGCATTGGTGACCAGCATAAAACCCACGAATGACCAACACTACAGGGGGAAACCCGACAGAATGACCCACAAATGTCGGTTGACAATTTTTTCTATCCAAGGGTTAAATCCGGAGTGCCACCTAGAGAAAATTAGGGAACCTTCACCAATAACCCAATACCTGTTCTCGATCACTTGAAGGCTCTCCTCAGTAAGACAGTGGAAACTGAACCAACCATTTACCAACATATTTACCCTAGGTATATACTGAATTAGGGGCTTCCAGAATTTACCCATCCAATCCAATATTTCCGTCCTAGAAATTTGAATGAATTTGAAATGCCCGAGCAGGGTATGCTTAGTAATCCCCAGAACCATGTTGAAGGTCATGTCCCTCCCCAACACATAGGAAGGCTTTCCCTGTTTAACCTTTTCCAACTTAAGCTTCCTCCGCCTTCGTGCCCTATCCCCAATCACAGGCTTCCTGAGTATAAAATCAGATTTCTCCACACCATTAAGGTCAATTCCTCAGATGTGTAAAGACGGATGTGGAGTAGAATAATATTCCCCAGAATCCGCCGGCAAAGATGAAGGCACCACCGAGTGCCTAGCCCGCACCTTATTTCTCGAATGTCCTGCATACTCCACAATGGCATTTGGGTTTGGGGATATACAATCCACTGGGCACGTGAACAGGTCTGGCTTTCCAGAATGGGAGCCAGGTGTTCGAAACTCCTTCGATGGGATAGTAGTGAACCTCGTACCTTCCGACGAAACCCTAGTGGGTGTCATGATAGCCCAGGATCCCGAGAATCGGTAGGTCGCTATCCGTGTAGCACCAAAATCGGCACAAAACGACGTCGGAAAACCACAATACCAAACAAAAAAAACCACAAAACAGTACCCTAACAAATAGGGTGAAACCGGCAGCAGTAACGGAACGAGGATAAAAAACCTAGGTAGAAGAAATTCCCACTTTTTTTATAACTTGGTTGGTACTAAACTAATCGGCAAGATTAGTGGACTCCAAATATACAGTGACAGCAAGCTATGATGGGTCAATATTACCAGTAGAACAGAGAAAGACCGCCAAAAAACCTACAAACCCTAACCAGACCTCCGCCATCGTGAACCCGTCTTTCTATCGAAGTAGTTGTGGATCTCATGTGCGATGCTCTCACAAAAGTTTAGCCAACTGTAATGATGTGGTTGCAGATTACATAGTTGATGGATCAAATTATTTTATGATAACTATTGATCTCCATCAAGGATTATTATTTGTTAGCTTTATCATATTCATGGGTCCATATTGAGTGTAAAGTTTTAAATGACATTAATCAATTTTTTAATTGGAGATATATTATACATCAATAGCAAATTTAATGTAGATTTTGGTTTTGTTTTAATTTTTATTTTATTTGAATTTTGATAAGCTCAATTATTGCATTGAGAGTAGTTAATTAGTAACCAAGTTGTCATAACTAATTCCCAATAACATATCTAAACTATTACAAACCATCGTTCCTCCCTAACCTACTTCCATCTTCCACATCATATCCTTTCCTCTATTGTAATATGTTGAGGCATCAACTATATTGACCTAACCCTGGATAGAACTCGTAAGTGGAACTTTTCAATTATAATATCAACCAAGCTTCCCCAACAGGCGACCAATATTTTTCATCACATAACTTAGGGAGAATGGATTAGCATTTCCATCCCACAACCCCAAGTTTCAGAGGATACACTATGGGTAATACCTCCACCCCTCTTGGTAGAACAAGGGTCAACACCCTACGTTGACATATTGTTTCATTGTTGTTGTTGTAAGAGCTACATCGTTGAATAGGCAATTCGGTCAATTGTGCTTCCTGTAAAACATGCACTTGCCCACACATCATAGAAACATATTCCAAACTAATAATACTCTCAAATAAATGCTTTATTCTCATACCATTACTCTTTTGAAATCCACACCATCTACGTCTCCTTAGTATCATAACTTTTTTTTACCATCGCTTGGTCCATTTAACCTATCAGTTAGTTACCAGACACGAGATCTAACATAATCTTATAACAATTTAATTGTGATTATCATGTTATTAAATAATGAGAAATGTAAATAAGCTACTATATTTACCATGTGCATACTACTCAATGTTTCATTGCACAAACATGATATAAATTGGTATCCGCATACCACATATAGTTGTCTAGCATAGCATGCTAAAAGTACATCATACTACTTTCTTCATTTGCAACACAATCAATAAACTCTATACTCAAGTTCCTTACATCACTAGGTCCACAATCTACACATAGATAGTCTTCTTAGTCCAGGTGAGGTTAACATATAGTAAGGAAAGAGATACAACATAGGTCAATGTGTATTTTAGTTATCCAAGTCGAAATGGGGCATTACACTCCTCACCAAGCTTATCACCATTTGATGCAACATATTTTACTCCTCCTCAAGAATTTCAATTTGCCTCTTTTGTTGAACAACAATTTCCAATATTTATGCATGCCCTAAGTTCCGAGTCTCCTCCTAAGTATGAAAACAATTTGAAAGGCGAGTGCTTGTAGATTAGTTGCCTGAAATCATAATCTTGTGGTGCCTTAAATCTCAACGGATACCCATGAATTCGAAAAACGACTTGAATGGTTATGGTCCTCCATTCCAAACATAGACCAAGAAGACTTAAATAGACTTAACAAATTATGGTGGATATAATGCCCATAATAAACAGAGCAAGCCAAAAAGCCACAAATCTCAAAGCAAAAGTACATAGAACTACCAATTCCAGGAATCCATTCCAGCGATTGAATTACATTTTGCCTAGTTTACTCTTTAAATTTTAGCCCCGACGGTGAATCCAAAATAGAAGGCTTATCACTTTGCATTCCTAGAATGAGGCCATCGAGCAAATTTTGTAACAAAGATATCCCACCTTCAAACACCATATGAAAATTGAATGGCATAATAGCCCACTCCGCCTTCATTGAGGATGTTTGTGAGCATACACTAAGAGGCATGTGAATCAAGTCTTGTCCTTTCCACATGACTCCTCTCCTCCTCTTGTCATTGCATAGATTAACAAGTAACAAGGTTGCAGGGCAGCGGATATCTGCAGAGGTTACACTTAAGATTAAGATTAGTAAGTGCATAGATTAAGAAGTAACAAGGTTGCATGGCAGCGGATATCTGTCTAGGTTAGACTTAAGATTAAGATTAGTAAGTTTTGTTGCATGGCAATGGATATCTGTCGAGGTTAGACTTAAGATTAATATTAGTAAGTTTTGTTGCATGGCAGCGGATATCTGTCGAGGTTAGACTTATGATTAAGATTAGTAAGTTCAAGCATTAGTTCATGGTTTGTTGAGAAAAACAGCAATGGCAGTCGAAGCATCGTGGTAAAACAACAATGGCTGTCGAAGCATTGGTTTGTTGTTGTGCCAATTGAGTGGTTTGTTGAGAAAAACAGCAATGGCAGTCGAAACATTGGTTTGTTGTTGTGCCAATTGAGTGTGCAAAACAACAATTGCAACCAAAGCATTAGTTTGTTGTTGTGATTGTTAAGCCCGCAAAACAACATGCTTGCAGTTACATGCAAGTGCCCATTTACATCAATAGTGGAACATGTTTTGCAAAATTCCAAAGAAACCAAATCCCGTAGAAGACATGCCCATCGAACTCATAATTATCCATACCAAGTGATCTTCAAATTCATTATTAAGACTGCAAATGGAGATAGTAAACAGAACCAACTACAATATAGCACTACAAACCTGTGATTTGTTGTTTTTTGTTGGAAATAACCTACAACAAAATGTTCACTCTGTGGATATATAGCTTGCCATCTACCTTAATAAAAGCAAGATGGTTGGTGCTATCCGGAAATAGGTTGTTTAAACCCGTTTTCATCCTTTACTAGCACAAAGCAGAATGCATTGATTAGTAGAGTGCGTGGTGTAGCTGCATCACTTCAATCCAAGGCTAGCTTCCTCTGGCCCTGTAACGTGAAGCTCTTGCTCGACAAAAAGAGAGCAAGGGTGAGGCTCACCCGAAGAATTAAAGTGAGGAAGGACCAGAATAAAATAGTCCATAATAAAAGTCACTAGTAAATCTTCTGAAATAACTAAATCATGTCATTATTTTGATCTTGCTATGGTAGGATGGGACACTTCCCAATGTCTGCCAAGTCTTTTTTTTTTTGCCTCCTATCTCATGAAGAGTTTTTTGTCAACTCGGTGCATTAGTCTCATCCTATCATCTACTTCGATCATCGAATTATCTAATCCTGATGCAGGAGCACTAGATCTCATGGTCAAGTGTTAAATGTTAATCAGACCTTAGGGTCTAGACATCAACCCAAGGAGGGGCCATTGCAAAAGTTCATGTGAAAAGTGTTTATTTCTTAGTAAGCATAAATAGGGAATATGCTTAGTTGTAGGTGTCAATTTATGATCAAGATTATGTAACCGATCCCTAAAAGAGAGGGATGACTAGAGTAGGGCAGTAGCTTATTTTTAGCTAGCAGTTGAATGAGTCATAGAGGAGTAATTATTGGTTTTCTAAAATTAGAGTTAGTTGTCGAATTTTAGAGGTTAGTTGAAGAGCTGGAAAACACTCTCTTGGATATAGATTTTTGTAACTCTCTAGGCAGGACTCAAGGAGGGGTTTGGAGAGAAGGAGGATGGCCATTAAAAGGCGTATCAGGCCATAAACCGAGGAGCTGAGGGTTTGAAATGGCATGTACAGTTTTACTTGCGAATGAGAAGAGAAAGTTCATCATATTTGGGGGTTTTTACCTCTGTTGCGCTTTGAAGGTACTGTAATTGCATAAATTGATGAATGATAATCAGTAGAATGGGGATTAACTATATACGTGCAGGTTTATTAATGTAGGGCTGGATAGACTTGCAGTGTTTTCAGTCTTGCAGAAGCCTAGTAATGGCTTGAGTAATCTATGAGGAGATGGAATGTTTATGTTTAATACCTAAATCAAACATCTTGGTGAAACAAAGTATGAGATCTGAACGCGAATATTGGAAGACAGAGACAGAAGCTATGCCAGTGTCTCTGTAATGTGATGGTGTCGTCGAATAGTCCGAAGAATGGACAGAGAGCATAGGCCCTGTATATTTCAGAGTGGCAAGATGATGATGTGTGATTACACACTAGGTCGTTGTGTGGAGGGAAACGCCTGTATAGATGAGGAGAAATGCAGAGTTAAGCCAGAGTGGTGGTGCATAAGGAGATGCGTGGAGTATTGTAAATATTCATAAGTTGTTGTCGAAGTCTTGACAAGCTTGAGTATCTTAGCATGGGTAATTCGGCTTGAATTCGCTCTGTAGACAGAGTTGTGCTTTGTAAATGACAAGGTGGAGTTGGTGAAGGATGAGAGTGAATGGGAGCTCTGTGTCAAACAAATATGAATGAACTGGTGTGATGTCGAGGGTATTAGCATTGAAGCATTGAGGGATCAGATAGTGATACTCGTGCAAAAGGAATAAGAAGATGAGACTGTGTAAAAATGATGTTATTACACAGAGGTGCGCGAAGGAATTGTTGATAGAAAACGGACGCTTCCTGTAGGTCGTATAGTGAATCCAATGGTTGAAGGTGGTCAGTGATGGTCATAGAAGGTTGAACGATGCCTGTGAGTTTGGTAGTTGATCCGACGACAGATAGGCGTTCCTTTGTCGACAAGGATTGGTCCAAATGGTGAGTGGGAGGTCAAAAACTGACGTAGAGGAGAACTACACAGTCGGTGTCGATGGACATTATGATATGGTCCAGGTCAGAGGATGATGTGGAAGTCAAGGTGCAATGCAGGACGAACTTCAAAGATTGGAATTGCGATATAGCCTTGGTGTAATGGACCCTCCCGCGGACCCAATTCAAGGAAGGGAACATGTTAACAATCTATGGGGCTTTTCATAAAACTCAGCCCATTCATTAGATTCATACACATCAATTCAATAGTGTGCAGATGCAAATTAAGCAATATGCACAGTAGAATTGAAACTCATCCACACATAGATCATATGCATACAACATATCAAAACAGTCATCAATTTAAACATTGCAGAAGTAAATACATAGACAGAAAAACACGTATCTTCATTATGCAACTGTCCCAGACAACTAGCTATGTCGCTGCAACATTCCACCCAACCATAGGCCAATTGTGTTCATCAATCTCTCAACAAAATTGCCACCCCCGAGCCAGGCATGATTCTTACAAGGAAAAGGGGACATTAAAGCTCATGCACAGCCCAATTAATCATCTCATCTGAGCCAAGCCAGTCCGCAGCTGGGTTTATCAGGCTACATTTGAACCCTGGATGCTTGCACTCAAGCTCAAGCCAAAACAATGGATTCCCGTAACCCATACCCAACATACTCTATCTACACACAACAAGCACAATCATTGGGCATGGATACACATGTTTAACAATGGGATTTACAAACAGGATGGCCATGCGATTTCCCCAAATTGTTTCCAACCAAAAACGAATTGTGGGATGGGGAAAAACATTCACAGGGAGGAAAACGATTTATCCCCCAAGTATCTAAGCATTCAGCAGCCCACATGGTCTCTGTGGAACCCCAATTGGATTCCCCTTCTTCCCCACTGGTATACAACACAAAAACGCCCTTCTCCCAGCTGAGGATCAAGGAAAACACATAAAAACATGGCTGAAAAATGCCCAGGTAGCTCCAAAGTTGTGAGGGAGGAAAACTGGTTGATGGATAATGGCTTGGGAAGCAATTCATGGCTCTTTTCTTGCCCAAGAAGCAAAATGTGATTTCCCATGCATGGTGGCTTTCCCATACCCGAATTTGGACAGTCATACCTCTCATTCCCCAAGGCATTAACTACCTCAACCAACTCTTGGGAGAAATCAATAATTGGGTACAAAAGTCAACGTGGGTAGTTGAGGGTTTGATAGGTTCTCTCATTGACACTTGGCTTGACTTGATTGGCTCAAGGGTTTGAATGTTTTCCCTCCGAAATCCTTGTAAAATCATGCCCCCATCTCTTGTTGCATTGCATAGCTAGTTGTGGGTATTTTATTAAAATGCGTATTTGCATGATATTCGAAATTCCATTGTGCCTAGCTAGCACGTAAACCATATGCATCAATAAATCGATGGTGGGGCCTTGGCCTTGAGCTCCTCACCATGATTTTATCACAAAATTACATCCTTTACATTTTAATATATTGGGGTCAAACTGGGGACATTACACTTGGTCACAGGTCAAGATAAGAGGAGCTAAGTGCAAGCACCAAGGAAGGTTGAGGTAAGCGCTTAGTGGAAAAGCACTAGCCATTGGTTATGGCTAATGGTTATATTGTATGGAATAAATGAATAAGGGTTAAGCGTTCAGGCCTTAAGCACCTGAGTGTTATGTGAAGGAATGTTAGAACCTTGCGCACAAGCTATATGAAATAGACTCTCAAGTCTTAAAGTCAAGTAGGGATGTGAGCTAGGTATCAATGACCCTATAGTTAAATACCATGGATTATGAGAGCCATGTGTACAGGTTGAGAAGCCATAGGTTAAGAGATGGGTGCGTGGAGACCTTGTGAAGGTGAGCTATTGAGATTATTAGGAGAAAAGTGGTAGCCCTTGAAAGAGTGAGGTCATATACATGTTGGGTTGTGTACTAACACAAATGAAAGAGAAGAGCTAGGACTAGAGGAGAGATGATAGCCTAAGCTAATGGAATAGGATAACTGGAGCCTAGGAGGTCTAGTAGAGGTCTGATAAACCTGGAAAGGTGTGTCTTTTGAGTGATAAGCACTCTAGAAAATTTGAGGATCCTTGGGAATGGTAGGTCTTGGCTTGGACCTGCTATCAATTGGTATCAGAGCAAAGAGAAGAGAGTAAGTTTACTCTGGTGAAGAGAGAAAGAACACAAGAACAACAGAGTGTTCTGTGAAGGTGAGAAGATAGACCAGCAGTAGTCTGTAAAGAACAAGAGTTTGCATGCAAGCGGTAGCAGTAGAAGTGAAGACATATCAGCAAGAAGATTACAGCCTTAGGAGTAGTGATGAAGGAAGCCAATGAGGGTTTCTAGGATAAAGAAGAGGCGTGGCTAGAACCTAGTACTTCAACTGAGGTTGAAATACAAGAGGACAGTCGTGTTCTCAAAAGTAGATGATTTGTGAGTGTAGCTCCTAGAGAGTGAAAAGAACTCAAGAAGATGACCATCGAGAGTCATAGCAGAGATTTAGGAGGCAACCATAAAGAGAAGGAAGAAGATGCCATAGTCAATGGCATATGGAGGCAGATGAGTGATGAAGAATATGAGAGGGAGAAGGCTGAGATAGAAGTCCGTCTAGGAGTATTGATGGAGCTATTACAGAAGGAGAAGGAAGACCAAAGATATGGTTTCCTTATGAGGAGACAGTTGAGATGGCATAAGTTACAAAAGAAGATGAAGGAGGAAGAAGATAGACATAAACTTAAATCTATTTTGAAGGAAAATGAGACAGTTGAGTCTCATGTAAGTGCTCATACATAGTTAAGAGAAAGTGGTTCTTTTCAGCATGCAGCAAGAGCTGAAAGCACAGAAAGTTTTGTCTATGATGATGGCCAAGAACAGAAAGAAGTAGAGGAAGATAGCAAGCATTAAAATTCCATGCTTGAGGAGGCTGAGAAGAAGAGCATTGAAGGCTTTCTGGGTCCTGAAAAAGACTTGGAACAACAAGAAGATTTTATGATTGAATCATCAAGGGAGACCATTGGGTCTTGTGATTTTGAGATTGACAATTTGAGTGTGTTTGCAGGTGTGGCAGAAATCAATCCATCTCTTGGAGTTGTCTTGAAGGAAGTTGAGAATTGTCAAGCCAGGTATGATGAAGAATGTCTTTCTGATGAAGAACAAGTTGAGTTGCTGCAGCAGAAGGAATTTATAGATTCCTTACTTAATGAGGGCAGAATCTCCAAGGGAAGTGAGACAATCATGTCTCATATCAAGGAGCCTGTTATTGTTGAGGACAGGGAGAAGTTGGCTTGTCTGCATAGCCAAGAAAAGATTGTTGGACAGACACTTAGAACTGTCACAAAAGTGAGAAATCAGAATTTTATTTGGATGAAGAATGAAGAAGCAGTGTCACAGGGAGATTGTATTTGTGACAGGGAAGGAGGTAGTAGTGAAGATGAAAGTGAGACAGCTATGTCTCAGACTAAAGAGGAATCAGTTCTAGAACTGGAAGAGGCTGAATTGGTTACTAGATCTAGTCACGAAGCTGAAAGGAAATTGTTGGATGTTGTCAAGAAAGAGGAGGAGTGTTATGCTCGAAATGTTGGGCAGCATAGTGATGTTGTGCTTGTGAGAATTCAAGTAGAAATTGAATTGATGAAATAAATTGCAAATATTGATAGAAGAATGTCTCAAGCAGAAGTTGAGGCAAGGAAAGCTGAGAAAGATAATCAACAGCTTGAATATGAATGTACAAAATGCAGCAGAGTGCAGTGGCAGAGTAAACAAAACAAGGATAGTTTGATGCATAAGACTAAACTACAAGAAGCTATAGATGAACAATGGGAATTAATGCAGATAGTTAAGAAGAGCTACAATAGAGGGAAGAAGGCAGTCCACTGTGGAGTAGATTGGAGAGTGAAGAATGATGAAGGTAAGGACAGTGGAGTATTATAGCACAAAGTGTGGAAGCCTGGAAGATTGTAGCTAGAGGAAAGATGAAGATTGAAGATTCATGATCAAGAGATCATGTTCTTCTTTTACCTTGGGAGTCTGATGCAGGAGCACTAGCTCTCATGGTCAAGTGTTAAATGTTAATCAGACCTTAGGGTCTAGACATCAGCCCAAGGAGGGGCCATTGTAAAATTTCATGTGAAAAGTGTTTATTTCTTAGTAAGCATAGATAGGGAATATGATTAGTTGTAGGTGTTAGTTTATGATCAAGATTATGTAACCGATCCCTAAAAGAGAGGGATGACTAGAGTAGGGAAGTAGCTTGTTTTTAGCTAGCAGTTGAATGAGTCATAGATGAGTAATTATTGGTTTTCTAAAATTAGAGTTAGTTGTCGAATTTTAGAGGTTAGTTAAAGAGCTGGAAAACACTCTCTTGGATATAGAATTTTTGTAACTCTCGATGCAGGACTCAGGGAAGGGGTTCAGAGAGAAGAAGGATGGCCATTAAAAGGCGTATCAGGCCATAAATCGAGGAGCTGGGGGTTTGAAATGGCATGTACAGTTTTACTCGCGAATGAAAAGAGAAAGTTCATCATATTTGGGGGTTTTTTCCTCTGTTACGCTTTGAAGGTACTGTAATTGCATAAATTGATGAATGATAATCAGTAGAATGGGGATTAACTGTATATGTGCAGGTTTATTAATTTAGGGCTGGATAGACTTGCAGTGTTTTCAGTCTTGCAGAAGCCTAGTAATGGCTTGAGTAATCTATGAGGAGATAGAATGTTTATGTTTAATACCTGAAGCAAACATCTCGGTGAAACAAAGTATGAGCTCTGAACGCGAAGATTGGAAGACAGAGACAGAAGTTATGCCAGTGTCTCTGTAATGCGATGATGTACTAGTCGAATAGTCCGAAGAATGGACAGAGAGCATAGGCCTTGTATATTTCAGAGTGGCGAGATGATGTGTGATTAAACACTAGGTCGGAGTGTGGAGGGAGACGCCTGTATAGATGAGGAGAAATGCAGAGTTAATCCAGAGTGGTGGTGCATAAGGAGATGCGTGGAGTATTGTAAATATTCAGAAGTTGTTGTCGAAGTCTTGACAAGCTCGAGTATCTTAGCATGGGTAATTCAGCTTGAATTCGCTTTGTGGATAGAGTTGTGCTTTATAAATGCCGAGGTGGAGTTGGTGAAGGATGAGAGTGAATGGGAGCTCTGTGTCAAACAAATATGAATGAATTGGTGTGATGTTGAGGGTATTAGCATCAAAGCATTACGGGATCAGATAGTGATACTCGTGCAAAAGGAATAAGAAGACGAGACTGTGTAAAAATGACGTTATTACACAGAGGTGCACGAAGGAATTGTTGACAGAAAACAGACGCTTCCTATAGGTCGTATAGTGAATCCAACGGTTGAAGATGGTCGGTGATGGTCATAGAAGGTTGAACGATGCCTGTGAGTCTGGTAGTTGATCCGACGAAGGATAGGCGTTCCTTTGTCAACAAGGATTGGTCCAAATGGTGACTGGGAGGTCAAAGACTAACGTAGAGGATAACTACACAGTCAGTGTCAATGGACATTACAATATGGTCAAGGTCAGAGGATGATGTGGAAGTCAAGGTGCAATGCAGGGCGAACTTCAAAGCTTGGAATTGTGATATAGACTTGGTCACAGGTCAAGATAACAGGAGCTAAGTGCAAGCGCCACTGAAGGTTGAGGTAAGCGCTTAGTGGAAAAGTACTGGCCATTGGTTATGGCTAATGGTTATATTGTATGTAGTAAATGAATAAGGGTTAAGCATTCAGGATTTAAGCACCTTAGTGTTATGTGAAGGAATGTTAAAACCTTGCGCACAAGCTATATGAAATAGACTCTCAAGTCTTAAAGTCAAGTAGGGATGTGAGCTAGTTATCAATGACCCTATAGTTAAATACCATGGATTATGAGAGCCATGTGTACAGGTTGAGAAGCCATAGGTTAAGATGATGGGTGCATGGAGACCTTGTGAAGGTGAGCTATTGAACTTATTAGGAGAAAAGTGGTAGCCCTTGAAAGAGTGAGGTCATATACATGTTGAGTTGTGTACTAACACAAATGAAAGAGAAGGGCTAGGACTAGAGGAAAGCCGATAGCCTAAGCTAGTGGAATAAGATAACTGGAGCCTAGGAGGTCTACTAGAGGTCTGATAAACTTGGCAAGGTGCGTCTCTTGAGTGATAAGCACTCTAGAAAATTTGAGGATCCTTGGGAATGGCAGGTCTTGGCTTGGACCTGCTATCAAATCCCATGCAGTTCGTGAATAATTATAGGATCATGTTAAGGTGACAAAGGTGTAGCTAGCATGTTATGAGTGTTCGTTGATCCATCGGAATGGTATGAGTGGCATAACAGGGATACAGGTGTCAGCAAGATTCTAAATCAGAGAAAAATATGGCATAAGAGGATGATTGAAGAAAAGTGTTGGAAGGAGGATATGGGGAATTCCCCCTGACCATGGTCTTCTATTGAAGATTTGCCCCACCTTATCACCTTTTGTGGTCGAACCTTGTTAGTTTGTACATATGGAGTTGAACCAAGTTTATTATATTAGTTAAGCTTGGAATTGCCTACATGTCGATGATGGAATTGAATTACATGCATGGAGAGAGGGATGACATTTACATATGTTCGGAATTGCATGCATGTCAATGATGGAATTGAATTATGTGGATGGAATTTCATATGCCTTTCATACCAGTTTTAGGCTTGGCATGTGTCATGTCTCCTGCACCTATGACTTCTCTCTGGAAAGCAATTCAATGGTGGCCTCGACATATCCTCCAAATGGCTACCAACTAGGGTATTTTTTAAGGATTCTAATATTATACTTAAGTATAGTATTATAGGCGATTATTTTGGATGAAAAAAAACATATATATATATATATAGAAAGGTAGGCGAATATTAAATATGAAACATACAATTTACTACTAAAACTTGTGAATTTTGGCGAATATTATGATAAAAAAACATACTTTATGTAAATTTAGGCGATATTAGAGACTAAAAATGATCAAATAGCGAATTTATTGGGCAAATAAAGTTATGGTTTGGACTGATTAAGAAGTAGCAGTTGCCTGTGAAGTGGATTTTAGAGGAAATCGTTTGCCAATTTTGAAATTCAAATGCTACTCGGTTTATGGTGATTTTTGGGGATTGGGATGTTGTGTGGAAAACAATGAACCCAACGATGCTATCATGGTTTCAAACAGATTTAAATCCAATTTCTTATGAAGAGCTCACTAGAGAACACTGCTGGAAAACAAAAACAAATAGTTGGAAATATTTTCATTCCCATCTTTTTTCTTTCACTCAAAGAATAGAAGTAGGGAAAGTTTGTCAGTTATTTTTCATTTTGTTTAAAATTGAGTCATTTTTCTTTCATTCAAAAGAACAAAGTCTAGTAATACGTTGTATTTCATTTTTCTTGCATCTACAAATTTGGAAATCACGGTTGTATATCATATACTCCAGATTTGCCCCTAAAGTCTAGTAATGCATTGAGATCTACCCATAAAGTCTACTAATACATTGTATTTTGCATCTAAAACTATACTGAAATTCCTGCTATTTAAACCTATATATTCTAGCTTGAGAAGACACTATAAAAATAGATTTATATACGTCCAAAAACCGCCTTTGCTTCTACAAAGTAGATCTGGAAACTACTGTCCAATATCTCAATTTAGATCCGCCCCTAAGTCTAGGAATGTCATCATTTGCTCTATACAAAACTAAACTTATAAATCTACCAATAGTTCTTTGAAATGTATCCTAAAACAAATTTGTATTTTAAATCCATTAACTCGTCACTTATCATCATATATCTTTGGACTTAGAATTAAAATCTGCAATTGTAGAATATCGGTAATCATAACTTATGTCAGAAATATTAGCAATATATTGCATCAATATATCAAAATCTTCTATGTTTTATTATGTTTATTAAATTTCATTTGGAAAATTTTGGAAAAAAAAAATTAAAACATCCTGAATCTCGCTGGGTGAGCCTCTATCCTAGGGGTCACCTACCCTTCCTTCGAGCCTTGTCACAATGAGCCAATGAGCAATCCTACCCCATCGAATTTAAACCTGTGACCTCCAAATATTCTTAACCATTAAACCAACAAATAAAAAAAATAGGTGAAAATCATTGAGCTTTGGACCCATGACAAGACAAGGCCTAACTCAAAGAACGGGAAGGTAGGGCAGCATCACATTCTCGATTCAAAGAGATGACAACCCTTTTGCATTTCCTAATACCAACGTGCCAATCAGTTTGTAGAAAATTTTGATTTTTATATTAATAAATACAAAAATTATTTAAAACTTTGATTAAAATATATATTGCCG